>WWET01004623.1:35544-53379 GCA_011038615.1 Limnodynastes dumerilii | reverse complement strand
AAGGAGAGAAGGGGGGGGGGGGGTGAAAAAGTGCTGTAATGAGGCTGGAAGAAAAATCTACTTTGTGTTTAAATTAGCATGAAATAAAAAAATAAAAAAATGTAAACTAAAAAAGTATAATGTTCAATTAGTCAAACCGTTAGAGTAAAATTGTATATTTTCAAATTAGGGCAGAACACATTTATTTTATGTTTATTTTATACATAAGTAAACCCATACTGTTTGTATGAATTGTACTTATGATGGGCCAGATCCTGAGATACATAATCTAATGTTTTTACACTAGCCGCTGACATAAAATCGCCTATTTGTATTTACTGCGCATGTGCGTGGCGGATGTAACGCCACGTCATTCTGAAGATACGTACCATCAGCGTAACTACGAATGAAAGGGCGGGTTCATCCATACGACACCCGTAGTTACGTTTTGTAAGCGGAGAGAGGCATTTAAATTGTATAGTATACCGTTACGTAAGTGAATGCATTATGTAGGTCAGTACTTACACTTTGAAAAGTTAAGGTAGGGTTTGGAAGCGTAAAACGGCCAAAGTACATACGAGCGAGGGGAGTGCCTAGGGGAGTGCATAGAATATATGATAGTGTAAATACGCTACGCGTCTTCAATATAACTTCCCGGCAGTAGGGGGCGCTGATTATCTTCAGAAGGTGACGTCAGGAATAGTAGAGCTGTACTGTACAGCTCTACTGTTCACATTCTATGGTAAGCTGCAGATTTAGCACTATCATGGAGTGAGATTGCTAAAAATGTTAGAGCTGCTAATTCACGGGATGTGATGGTACCATGTCTGTATTGCTTACCATAGGATGTGAGGTATACCATGTCTGTATTGCTTACCATAGGATGTGAGGTATACCATGTCTGTATTGCTTACCATAGGATGTGAGGTATAACCATGTCTGTATTGCTTACCATAGGATATGATGCTATACCATGTCTGTATTGCTTACCATAGGATATGATGCTATACCATGTCTGTATTGCTTACCATAGGATATGATGCTATACCATGTCTGTATTGCTTACCATAGGATATGATGCTATACCATGTCTGTATTGCTTACCATAGGATATGATGCTATACCATGTCTGTATTGCTTACCATAGGATATGATGCTATACCATGTCTGTATTGCTTACCATAGGATATGATGCTATACCATGTCTGTATTGCTTACCATAGGATATGATGCTATACCATGTCTGTATTGCTTACCATAGGATATGATGCTATACCATGTCTGTATTGCTTACCATAGGATATGATGCTATACCATGTCTGTATTGCTTACCATAGGATATGATGCTATACCATGTCTGTATTGCTTACCATAGGATATGATGCTATACCATGTCTGTATTGCTTACCATAGGATATGATGCTATACCATGTCTGTATTGCTTACCATAGGATATGATGCTATACCATGTCTGTATTGCTTACCATAGGATATGATGCTATACCATGTCTGTATTGCTTACCATAGGATATGATGCTATACCATGTCTGTATTGCTTACCATAGGATATGATGCTATACCATGTCTGTATTGCTTACCATAGGATATGATGCTATACCATGTCTGTATTGCTTACCATAGGATATGATGCTATACCATGTCTGTATTGCTTACCATAGGATATGATGCTATACCATGTCTGTATTGCTTACCATAGGATATGATGCTATACCATGTCTGTATTGCTTACCATAGGATATGATGCTATACCATGTCTGTATTGCTTACCATAGGATATGATGCTATACCATGTCTGTATTGCTTACCATAGGATATGATGCTATACCATGTCTGTATTGCTTACCATAGGATATGATGCTATACCATGTCTGTATTGCTTACCATAGGATATGATGCTATACCATGTCTGTATTGCTTACCATAGGATATGATGCTATACCATGTCTGTATTGCTTACCATAGGATATGATGCTATACCATGTCTGTATTGCTTACCATAGGATATGATGCTATACCATGTCTGTATTGCTTACCATAGGATATGATGCTATACCATGTCTGTATTGCTTACCATAGGATATGATGCTATACCATGTCTGTATTGCTTACCATAGGATATGATGCTATACCATGTCTGTATTGCTTACCATAGGATATGATGCTATACCATGTCTGTATTGCTTACCATAGGATATGATGCTATACCATGTCTGTATTGCTTACCATAGGATATGATGCTATACCATGTCTGTATTGCTTACCATAGGATATGATGCTATACCATGTCTGTATTGCTTACCATAGGATATGATGCTATACCATGTCTGTATTGCTTACCATAGGATATGATGCTATACCATGTCTGTATTGCTTACCATAGGATATGATGCTATACCATGTCTGTATTGCTTACCATAGGATATGATGCTATACCATGTCTGTATTGCTTACCATAGGATATGATGCTATACCATGTCTGTATTGCTTACCATAGGATATGATGCTATACCATGTCTGTATTGCTTACCATAGGATATGATGCTATACCATGTCTGTATTGCTTACCATAGGATATGATGCTATACCATGTCTGTATTGCTTACCATAGGATATGATGCTATACCATGTCTGTATTGCTTACCATAGGATATGATGCTATACCATGTCTGTATTGCTTACCATAGGATATGATGTGTTCTACTGTATTGGCCTCAACCACCTCAGATGGGAGGCTATTCCACTTATCACCCTTTCAGTGAAGTAATTTTTCCGCACATTTCCTTTGAATCTACCACCCTCCAGTTTGTATTCATGCCCTTGTGTTCTATTACACCTTTTCTTTTGAATAATGGTACCCTCCTCTAGCTGGTCACAAGCCTTGATGTATTTGAAAGCTGCTATCATGTCCCCCCTCTCCCTTCTCTGCTCCAAGCTATACATGTTTAGTTCCTCTAGCCTTTCTTTGTATGATTTGTTACAAAGGCCATGGGCCATTTTAGTTGCTCTTCTTTGCACGGTCTCTAATGTATTTATGTCTTTCTGGAGATATGGCCTCCAGAACTGAACACAGTATTCTAGGTGAGGGTGTACCAATGATTTATAAAGGGGCATCACTACTTCTCTCTTTCTGCTACTAATTCCTCTCCCTATGCAACCAAGCATCTGACTTGCCTTTCTCATTGCTTTGTTACATTAATTGGCTACCTTTAAGTCACTGGAAATAATGACTCCTAAGGTACTCTTAAGGTGCGTTCGAGGGGAGTGCCCGGGCGAGTGCATTACACTTACGATTGCATAACCATTCTACACGATCTTACTTAAAGGGAACTTAAGTCTGGATCTGGCCCTTAGAGTTTATATTGCATGCAGCAGATGATTTTCCTTGCTAAACACTCATTTAGAGCTAATCCACTCTATCTGTCTCTACACTGGTTGCCCTGTTTTAAAGAATAAAATACAAAATCCTTTTGCTAAACTACAAAGCCATCAAAAAGACTGCACCTACTGTATATACATACTCTCACTAACCTTAAGATATAGTCCAGCTCATTCTTTCAGACCTTCATTAAACTCATTAAATGCTCTAATTCCTAGTTACAGCACCCTCCTTGTCCATTAACATTGTCCTATACCACCCAGACTTTCACGCACTCCCCTAAAACTCACCTCTTCAGACAGGGTAACCTAATTCCTCATTCTACTACTTAACCTTTATCTACCCAATGTACAACCACTGTGGTATCCAATATTTTCTCTCTATTGCATGATTTACACATACTCGCACACTTTCTTTTGCTATACTAAAATTACCCTCAGACCTGCTTATAACAGTGCTGTGTGACTGGATCATACAGAAAACTTTTGCCATACAACCTTGCTGGTCCATGGTATGATATACAGAGCTACCCATAATGGGCTGGATCCAGACTTAAATAAGTGCTTGAAATTAGTTACTCCTAGGCTAAACCATGTTGATTGCAGGGGGAGTCAAATTAATTGTATTCTTTGCATGCAGGGATATATCTTTGAATTGCTTCCTGCACACAGACAGGGGAGTAGAGAGGGTGGAGCCGGTGGAGCTTGTGCTCCGCGCGCTGGCTGTCCAAAGGGGATCCGCAGAGCACAGCCAAGTGCCATCTCCAGATCCCTAATATACTAGTATTACATGTAGGATAAAATTAGGGGTCTGGAATAGCACGCTATATAATGTACAAGTAGGGAATATCATGGATCTTTGAATGACACATATAATATATGTAGGGTCTATTATGTATCTGGGAATGGCACACTTATGTTTTATATAATGTGCCATTCCTAAATCCTAAAATAAACGATATATTATAGTATGTGTTATTCCCACACCCATAATACACCCCACATGTGCTCTATATATTGTGCTATGTCCATAAATGTGTAATGTAAAAGGGACAGGAAGGGGGATGTGTAATGGACTGGCGGTATGGAGAGAGATGTGTAATGTAAAGGGGAAAGGGAGGGAGATGTGTAAATAAAGGGGGGGAGGGGGAGACCATGTATATGTAGGAGGTGCAGGAAGGGGGAAGCGTATTGGAGAGGGGGCACAATAAGGCAGGTATGTCATTATGAGGGAGAGACAAAAAGGCAGATATATAAAACAGGAAGGGACATATGTAATGGGGGGAAAGAGATGTGCAATGACGGCTATATTCATTTTCTCCATAGACTTTCAGTGCAGTAAGAATCAACATGAGACATGAAGAGAAGAACCCAACAATCAATATTCAGTTAAGTAAAAACAACACTTCCTTGCCAGCAAATGTCAGGGAGCATGCTCAATCCACTCCCTGACACACTACGCTATGGGAGGACAGGTTTGGGGGGCGCCGTATTCACTTGCTCCAGGTGCCAGTAATCTCTGCACACAGATACTGACCAGCTTTACTATCACACTGTTATTTAGATGTGATGTTATTGAAACATCACCTCTCAACTCTAATACTGTATGCAATAGATGAAATTGGACTCCCCTGCAATCAATATGGTTTAGCCCAGGAGTAACTAAGTTCAAGCACTTACTGAAGTCTGGATCCAGCCCAATGTATCAAACCCAATGTCCTATAAAGGGTTAGTTGTGAGCAGGGGCTTCTTACCTGCCCAGTCTGTTTGGTACTACCCAGACTTGTTTTATAATGATAGGTTAAAAGCAGGGTTGCCGACTCTCCCGGAATGTCCGGGAGATTACCGATACTCGGGCAGTTCTCCTGGTATCCCAGGAGAGCCTGCAAATCTACCACAAGTGACTTGAGGCCTGTGGTTTCATGGAAACCACGTCCTAAAGTCCTGCCCCCCTGCCTAGCAACACTAGTATACTAGTGTTGCTAGGGACAGGGAGGGACTTGATGACGCATTTGCACCATCAAGCCCCGCCCCGATCCCTATTTCAGCTAAAATTGGGTAAGTATTAGTCAGGGGCCGGGGCTTAATGACACAATTCGCATAAATCACGTCATTAAGCTGGCAAAAGTCGGCAAACCTGGTTAAAAGTGTAAGAGAAGCGGAGGGTTAAGAAATTTAGCCCGAGCAAAAGTAAACTCCCTGAGGATGGGCCGGATTTTGTCAAACCTTGTGGTCTGTTTCATTGGTCCAGTGGGAGTGGGAGGTGCTGGGCCTTTCAATAAAAACCAGTTTGGATTCTGAGCCTGCCTCTTTCCTCCTGCTGGATTCACCCTCCCTCCCGCCCTTAAAGTGTTTTGATCAAAGTTGGGTTAGTCAAGGGGTTTAAGGGGTAGGCCTGTTAGTGTCTAGTGGAAAGCAGGTTATTTCTTTAGTTGCTTAGTCGTTTATTTGTTTTTCTTAAGGTAGTTATTAGGTTTTTGACTGTTTAGCATTTCTCAGGGTCCCAAGTGGTAACCCTCTTTGATTTGATTAGATTTGTTAATCTCGCTATTTTTTGTTGTTACCTGTGGACGTCTATATGGACGATCCCACGTGGTGCTTAAAGGAAGCACTATGCCGAGGGTTTTTATTTGTTTGATTTAATGTCAGTTGTGGATTATGTTAGTCAAATTAAGTACTTAAATGTTGACAATTTATTTTATGTTATGATTGTTTATTTACATATGCTGATCGTGATCACATGCATAACCTGCTTTCTTGGCCCCCATCAAATTTATTGGCTTAACCAATTTCCTTAATTAAATTAATAAAATGTAATAGTTCCCAACAAGTTTTCGGTGTGTTTATTATAGAGTTAAGTTATAGGTTAAGTTTCTCCTAAGGGTCACAGGGAGGTCACACCCATCACGCATGGGGCGTTTAAGCACTCAGTAATATGATGCTATATAAAAACATATAGGTAGTAGATTTTTCTAGTTCTGACCTTGGCAATAGTTTTTTTATTAGTCACCAATCAAAGATACAAAAAGACCAGAAGATGAACATGAATGAGGTCAGAGTGAATGAATTGTCATATGTCTACACTGATATCAGACAGCCTCTTTAGAATAGTCAATGCAGAGGTCAAGGCATGCAGCATTTCAAAGGGAGTAGTCCAATGGGAGTAGTCCAAAGGGAGAGTCCAATGGTCAGCACAGATAGCTTTCATATTGAATAGTCCAAAGTATAGTCAGGGTAGGCAAACAATGAGAGTAGTCAGAGTAAAATGTACAGTTTAGAATCAGCATCAAACAAGACAACTAACTATGGCCACCCCACGGGAATAATGTTACTGCACTTATTACAGACACAGCAGCATTTGGCTTCCTGCTCAACACATCTCTACATTACAAGGAGCCAATATGAAGACTCCTAGAGTGTCAAGTTAACCTGTGATATGATTTACTGCAGTGTAGAACTGATATCCATTCAGAGACAAGAGAAACCATCATAAAAAACACTTGAATGTTTATACCACTGACTGATGGTGTGAAACTAGGAAAAATAAACCACAATATGCACCCTCTCTGCAAGCTGAATACATTATATATAGATCATTGTGTGGTGACCGAATGGTGAGGGTCAAAGGGCCTGATCCAGACCTACGCATAAGAGCAGAGCGTATTACCGCTCTCATGACACTCCCCTCACCTTCACTTCCATACGCTGGCTGAATCCTACCCTAACTTTTCCCTGCGTCTGTACGCTTTTTCGTAGTGACGCGCTGTTCGTAATGGGCTAAGCACGCCCATACTGTACAATTTAAATGGCTCCCCCTGCCTATATTTCTTAACTCCAGCGTCCGCACTACCGTCGTAATATATACACGCCCCTTTGTCGGAAAATACGCAAAGTTTACGGGCGTCCGAATCACCGCTACGAAAAGGTCTTTGGTACGACCGGAAGTTGTCACTATGTGCATGCTCAGTGCGTTTTTTCTGGCGATTTTACGCTTACGATCAGCGTTAGATCACCTGCGAGCGTAGGTCTGGATCAGGCCCAAAGTGTGGAATTGCGGAGAGGTGTAATAGCAAGAAAATGACTCAGAGTAAACACAATAAATGTTTTTCTTTTTATTTTGTTTACTTATTGCAAGTTTGTTTTAGTTAATTTTTAGCAGAAAACTTTAGTTTGTAGATTCATTAAATTGAATAAATTAAACAATTGCATACAATTCACAATGGTTTACACAATCAATTGATAATGCAAATGCAATTCTATTTTTGTTAATTTAGAAGTTCATAAAACAATTTACAGTTGTTGTGGTAAATTGGCAATGCAAATAGTTATTAATATTTACAATTCATATCTCACTCCTATCAATCAACTCCTTCTCCTCCCGCACAACACTTTAATTAATCAGTTACTAACTACCAAGACTACCATTAAATTATTACTAGCTAAAATTTCCCTCTGATAAAACAATTAATTTGGCTAATAAATAAGCAAATAACAGTTTACCAAGTGAATATAGTCCTCATATCAAAGTAACAATAGAAATGATTCTAAGCAAATTTCCTTCCTCCCATACACTTTAAGTATCCTCACCTTCTTCTTCACCCCTCTCTCTTCAAAGACTCCTCCAATGTCCTTCTTACAGTTCTCCGTAACTTTTCAACAGCTTTCCCCGACTTCAATGTTATCCTGTCTGCTGCTGACACCTCTTCCCAATAAGCTTTGCTAACACCCAACAGGTCACCACCAATATCACCTCTCACCGCCACTGTCTCCCTTCTCTGTCTCACTCCCGTCTCCTCAGGTCACCACCGATACTACTTCTCACTGCAACAGACTCCCTTCTCCGTCTCACTCCCGTCTCCTCAGGTCACCACCGATATCACTTCTCACCGCCACCTGCTCTCCTCTCCGTCTCACTCCCATCTCCTGAGATCACCACCGATATCATTTCTTACCGCCACCAATTTTCCTCTCCATCTCTCAGTCGTTTCCTCAAGTTACCACCAATTTCTCTCATCAGGTTATCACCGACTCCACAATCCAATCACCTGGTTCTTATCAACACTTCTAGGGGTACCACAATTATATACTATATATCCCTTAATTGCCAATTCTCCCTGATTACCAAATATGACTCGATGAAGAGTGAGTGATCTCCCTGAAGTGTTTAGCAATTTTCCTGATGCTGATTTAGTTCCAGAAGTCACTGTTGTATAATTACAGAATTTAAAATGCGCTTCCCATTTCCCTGCAGTGAGGCCTAAAATGCAAAGACTGTCAGTTAGCAAAGACAACACAACTTCAATAATGGAGGCAGAAATGAAATATGCATTTAAATATATTTGTTCTCTTGAAGAAGAATTCAGCAAATCTCTTTTTCACAGTCTTCACAATAAGTACTGAAAGTATTTATTCACTAATAATTAGACATTCAATAAATACTGATGCTGTCATTTTTAATGACAATTAGTTTTCTTGGACATACCATAAGACAAACCAATAGGTGGAGCTATTCACAGGACACACCCCTTTGGTGGTATAGGACACACTTCTTTGTGCAGCACCTTGATAGTGCTATCACAGCCTTCCTGATATGCAGTTGCAAAAGTTGGCCAACCATTATATACACATATAGCTAAGGTTGCCAATGTACATTTTTACACACTTTATTAACAAACCCCTTTCATTTTATTTTAAAAAAGTAAAAAAAAAAGAAATTGATACAATAAACTATAAACTATTTAATGATTATAGTGCTGACTAAGGAATATTGCGTGCCATTGGCCTGCATTAGTTAAACGGCTTTCATTTATTCAACAAGACAACGTTACACAATTGTGTCATTAAGCCCCGTCCCGGTCCATCACTACTGTAATTCATAGTGTTCCAGGGGGTCGTGGGGCTTGATGACAAAAATCACGTCATGAAGTCACACCTATCCCTAGTAATACTAGGGATTACTATAATGAGAGGCAGGGAGGCCTCTCATGTGGGAGATTTGCCATCTCTTCCAGGACAAAACTGGATAAAACTGAAATTGTAGTCTTCCCTCTTTCACGTATCCCCTATACCCCTACTTTCATTACTATTGGTGACTTCCATCTGCTCCTCAATCCAAGACCACTGCATGGGCATCATCCGTGACTCCTCGCTTTCCTTCACCCTTCACATCCATGCTCTTTCACTGTCCTGCCGAATTCACCACCACAACATAGCTTTCCCGTCCCCACCGCTCTGCTGGTGACCACCGCCTCAACTCCAACCTGATAACTACCTCTCACTCCGGCATCCAAGACTTCTCCTGGGCTGCCCCTTTGCATTGGAACACTTTACCACAACCTATCAGGCAATCCAGCACCCTCCAATCCTTCAAATGCTCCATCAAAACCCACTTCTTCAGGCTAGTCTGCCCTTTCTCCACCTAAGCTTACCTGCCCTCCCATACTCTCCAACATGACCTATTCCATTAGGTACAAAATACTCTGCTCCTCCGTTTCCAACTGTCAGTTACTATGGTAACCACCTTTGTTGAAGAGGCAAATCATTTTTAAATATCAGTTAATTCATTTAAACCAGGTGAGTGACGGTCTGCCCTCCCTATCTTCATCCTTGTGTTTCCTATGTGGTTACCCCTTCCCACTTAGCATGTTAGTTGTTATGACAGGGCCCTCCTCCTTCCTGTCATCACCCCTCTACCTTGTCCTCATTAACTCCCACCTATTCTCTCTGTCTATATTTCCCTTATTTATCTGCTGCTACACAAATATACAATTTCTTTATTTTCCATACATATTGTTCTGCTATTTTGGTACTGTATTTTATTTTAGTATTATATCTCTATTGTGTTCATTATTTTAATGAATTTGTACCCTGTTAATTATTTTATTGTATATGAAACTATGGGGTTTCCTATTGCCTCTGTACGGTGCTGAGGATACCGTGTGTGTCCTATAAATAAACAATAATAATAATCATAACAATAATAATAACTGCCAGAATTTCAGGAGTCTCCCAGGCATTCTGGGAAAGTCGACAACCCTGTATTATCATGTGGTGCGTTTCACATCTGACCACTGAAATCCAGACCATTACTCCGCATGCTGAGTAGTTTGCAAAGCATTAATAAAAACCTTGACTATACCAGTATTAAACTGCACAATATTTATAAGGGCAATTTTCTCAAAAATAAAATCTAACATGTGAGGTCTGTATTCTAAAGACACAATGGGCCAGATCCAGAGCTATGTTTCAATTACATTTCAAGACGTAGCGTATTTACACTAGCGTATTTACTATGCTCTCCCCTATGCACTCCCTTTGGCTGTACGTACTTTTTCCGTTTTACGCTTGCCCCTTCGTTCGTAGTTATGCTGCTGATAGTAGGCTGGTACGTACGTTCAGTGTTACGTGGCGTAACATCTGGCACGTGCATGCGTAGTACATACATCGCGTTTTTACGTCACCGGCTAGCATAATTATGCTAGCGTGCTTAGTTCTGGATCTACCCCAATTGCCCTATTAAGAAATATCTTTAGATATAGTCTACAAAATTGCTGTTTTTAGTGATCCACTGTTTAATATATTTACCACCGAGTGTTTATAGGAACAACACTTACTTAAACAATATCAACTGGAAGTAAAGGTTTTATCATATTACAGGTTACTGGATGATTTTTCTGTATGACAGTGAGATTTCTTAAGTGTTGTTTTTGATTGTGGAGAATGAAAGGTCAGATTTACAAACATCACCATCTTGCCAAAGTTTCAAGACAACAAACAAGTACACAGCGTGAAATAACAGCAGGCTTGAAACGGAGTTTGTTTTGATAGAATAGACTTCAATCTCTTAAATCTCGATCCAAGAGAGCATTTGTATGCTTCAGCCATCATAAAAAAGCCAAGGTCCTTTTTAGGTCACACTGAGCAGAAGGACAAATTTAGCCCTAGTATGTGATGCATTATACTATAATATGATAATGGATAGTAAACAAAACCATTGAACTGTA
Organism: Limnodynastes dumerilii; assembly: GCA_011038615.1. Taxonomy (NCBI): domain Eukaryota; kingdom Metazoa; phylum Chordata; class Amphibia; order Anura; family Limnodynastidae; genus Limnodynastes; species Limnodynastes dumerilii. Next base: position 42,001 of record WWET01004623.1, on the reverse strand, counting down.
AATACTGGAAAATCAAGAGAGATTTTAAAACTATGTTTGTAAAAACATAAACACAGCAAATAATAACAAAAATACAGCTTATATTAATGTAATAGTATAGCACAAAAAAAGAAAAGAAAAACGTACAAAGGATTATTAAATGCAAGAGACAATCCAAATTAAAAACAAGTGGACACAGTGTACAACACTATTTTGAACATAATAACCATAATAAACCCATAGGCGTATCTATAATGGGTGCAGGGTGTGCATACGGGCCTCTCAGAACAGGGGGCCCTATGGTATGCATCCTGCACCCAGGGTTGGCAGGGGAAGGGGGGCCATTCGGCATCTATTTCTTCCCTCTAAGAAATAGATGCTGAATGAGCCTGCCTTCCCCTGTGGTGGAACTGTCCCTATGCGCGGGCCATAAAAGGGACGGGGCTTACCGCACTGTTAGGCCCCGCCCCTTTCGAAGTCCGCGAATCAGGGCAGTCCTGTCTGGGGGGGGGTCCATGTACAAATCCTGCACAAGGGCCCCCTCATTTCTTAAAACACCCCTGAATAAACCATAATAACAAAAAAACATTAATAGTAATATACAAATGTGTGTTCCAAAGAAAAAGATGTTCCTATCATGCCATCTACCAACCGGATGCAGTTGCTGCTTACTCTTCATAACATTGACAATAACACAGCTGACACTGTGATTCCATCATTGTCAGCAGGTCGATTTTTACCTTATCATGGAGCATTAAACCTAGCAAGAGTGTCAAAGCCAGATGTTCGGAGAACCTAGTAATACCTCTGTTATCCAGATGCTGTGCTTAAGCAGGGTTGCCGACTCTCCCGGAATGTCCGGGAGACTCCCGAAATTCGGGCAGCACTCCCGGTATCCCGGGAGAGCCAGCAAATCTCCCGCAAGTGACTTGAGGCCCGTGGTTTCACTGAAACCACGGCCTCAAGTCCTCGACCATCGTAAAAAAAATACGCCCGGCGAGCGAAAAATACGCTAACGATACGCCCGCTATTCGCTCATGACGCGCGGGCGACCGGAACCTGTCATACTGGGCATGCGCAGTGCGAATTTTCGTAAGAAAATACGCAAAAAACCGTCGTACGCTCGCCCGTCGGACAGCAATTTCGTAGCTCTGGATCAGGCCCCATGTGCTTAAGTTGCGGTGTGCTTACATTTGGGATTTTATTACTGCACGTGTCTGGAATACAGGATCATGCTAATTAGCATTATTCCCAAGCTAGGTGTAAGCAGTAGCCTAGCAGAGGGGGGGTGCAGTGGTGGCCCAGGAAATGTGACTGATGCTGGGGCTACACTGCTGCCTGATTGTAGCTGCTGAGAATATAGTTTAGAGTGGCATAATGGCGATGTGGCCTAAGCAGTGGTGCACACAGGGACCACAGAGCCTGCGGCCCAGTTTTCAGATTGAATCCGGGGCCTCAGTTTCTTCCAATGACTGCTGGTTTCACAGAACCACTGATGCTGTGCCCTCTCCAGACGTCTAATATACCACACATACACATAATACATGTTTCACATGCAGGTCTGGCAACAGAAATCTTGGAGCCCCTGCACTATCATGTTTTTTGGGTCCCCATCCCTTTTCACTAGTGTATTGCAGGGGTCCCTCTGAACCTCTACGCCTGTCACAGCTGTCCCCCTTGCCCCATTGTTAAAGGTGCAGTGCTTTGCACCTCCTGTGGGTTCTGGTCTATAATCTAGTGAGTTTATAGAAAAAGTGAAGATTGTATAACAAACGTGTGACACTGACTGTGCTTCCTGATAGAATTTCCTGTGCTTCTTGATGGACTCAGCCACCGGAGGTGACTTTTACACCCTGCTGGATAGCAGGGGATCGCTTTGAGATCAAAACTGCAATGTATTGCCATGAGTGTAACTATATATTTAAGAAATCTAATTTTAACCCTCAAGATATTAATTGCACTTTACCCAAAATAATTATTAATACTTTTATTTTCCTTTGGTAAACTTGTATGTGTAAGACAAACCACTATGTGTGAATTACAAGGCAGTCGCAGGTCTCAGGGCTGGGGGTGGGGAGCCTTATTTTCTGTACCACACAGGAGTTAGGACCGGATTCACATACCTGCATGGTTCCTGTATGTGCGGGGGGTGTTTAATTCCGTTTGAGAGAGGGAAGTGAACTCCCCCTGTCACTCCCATCTCTCGTTCGATGTGACTTACGCTTACACTTGCAATTCAGCGGTCGCCAACCCCGTTCAGAAAACTTGTGGCCACACAAGATGTTTTGGTACAAAGGGCTACACTGCACAGAGCTAATGTGTAGAGTATATCAATTTACAGGTGATCTGAAGAATATTATTACTATTCATATGCATGGGGTCTATGTACTACTCTATCTACCAAGAAAAGTTTAGTTTACAATCAGTCCTTCATATTTACCTTATCTAGTTTTTAGGGGGAAAAAAATCTGTGTAACTAGATTATTTCTGGGACAAGTATATATAGTAATTTAACTCTTAAACTCACTATCTGGATACAAGCAAATATCAGGGGTATCAATTAATATCAAAATACAGAGTGACCACTATTTGGCCAGGGTCTGTTTATTTTATTGAAATACCTTAAATGTAGTGGGGCAGAACAAGGTGGTCAGGTTAGGGCCCTCTTGTAAAGCTAGATTTCTGAAGAAGAGTCTCCCCAGACTCCAGATCTGTCACTTGTCACAAAGGTGGGGGCTGTCTGGAGAGGAGCAGGTTTTGGTCTTTAAAAAGTGTGTATGATACATACACGTGGTCACTTCATGGGACTTCTAAACGGAAGAAGTGTCCCTGATTTCTGGTCTGTCCCGACCCAGAAGGTTCTTGTGTGTAAGTCTTTCTGCGTTTTCCCCTTTTATTTTTATAAGAAACTGTTCTGCATATTGTATGTCCATTTTGTTATTCTCTGTAACTAAGTATTGTGATTATTATCATATTAAATATCAATTAATAGTTCATGTCTCTGTGTTCTTACGGATTCACGTGTCAGACCAGCTCGGTTATTAAGCACTATTGAATGGTAACAGAAGAGGTCATTCTGGGTTGATGATAATTCTGGTAAAGTATAACTGTGTTTGATTTGGGTAAAGGAGAACCTAAGACCTCCTGGGAATAGTCTTGGTGTTGGCGGTTCATTGGTAATAAGTCATATTTGGGTGGGTGAAGGGGCATTAGTCATTGTAGAACAGACCAGGTGGCTGTTGTGATTAACCCCTTGAGCCCCAGATAAGTCATGAAAGCCTCAGGTGAGGACACTCACTATGCATGTTTTAACTATATAGCTATCTGATATACAAAGATGTTCCATTCACATAGAAGCAAACAGATTATTAAATGACTTTGGCCCAGATCCAGATATATTAACGACAGCTAATTTACACATGATGCATGCGTAAATCTGGCTGTGGGAATGCACTGCGCATCGTAACTCTGATTGTATGTAATTTGTATGTAACTCCGTACGAAAGGGCGTGGCGTCTCTGCACAAGCCGATTATACGCATTGTGGGAGGAGGGAGCCATTTTAATTGTACAGTATGGGCTGGGTGACTTATGGACTTACGTACGACAAGGTGATACGTGTGACCAGAGATACGCAAGGTAAAGTTAAGATAGGGTTTTTAATACGTAAAACAGCTAAGTTATGTGCGTGCAAGGGGAGTGCCCTGGGGGGTGCATTATACTTAGTAGTGTGTAACTTGGGTACATAAAACAACCTTAAGTCTGGATTTGGGCTATTGGGGTAGATCCAGAACAACGTCCGCGAGTTAATTTACGCTAGCCGCTAACGTAAATTCACACATTAGTACTTATGGCTCATGCGCACGGCAGATGTTACGCCACATAAGTCATAGCGTTAGGGGCAGTCAAGTATCAGTAGCGTATCAACTTATGAAGGGGCGTGCCAGCCATACGCCACCAGTATCTACGCTTCGAATGCATTTAATTCGTACAGTATGAGCGTGCTTAGCTGCGTAGCTACGTGTGGGAAGTACGTCTGATAGCGTAAAGTTAAGGTAGGGTATGGAAAGCGTAAGGCGCCTAAAATACGTACATGAGAGGGGTGTGCGTGGGGAATGCATAGAAGGTACGCTAGCGTAAGAACGCAGCGTAGTAAAAGTGTAGCTCTGGATCTGGCCCATTGAGGTAGATCCAGAACTACGTGTGCCGTACGTTTATTCGCGTAGCGTATTTTCGTGCGCGTAAGTTCGCTACACTCCCCTCGGCACACCCCTTGCACGGACGTATTTTGTCAACATACGCTTCCCAAACCCTACCTTAACTTTTTCACACGTAACAGCGTACGTCCGCTAACGGACGTACAGACTACGTGAACGTACGCAGCTTAGCACGCCCATACTGTACACTTTAAATACCACCCCCCGCCTACTTCACGTATTTCAGACGTATTTTGGACTAACGTGAAATTGGCACGCCCACACGTAAGTATTTACGTGACACATACGTGAATGGCCCATACGTTCACAATTACGCTACGTGAATGTGCGTATTTTCTATGGTGCGCATTCTAAACTGCGAATTTACGTCTCCGCCACGCGTAAATTCACTCTGATGCGTAGTTCTGGATCAGGCCCATTATGTGTAATACACTAATAGTATATCATGTCATAATTAAAAGAAATAATAACAACTTAGGCCCTGTTTCAGACTTAAGTAAGTTCAGAATCTCTGTGCGTATTTTTACGAGTGGATATACTGCGCATGCCCAGAACTCAAAAATGGTTTGGTGTTAGCCTATGTGACTTGCCTATATGTTTTTAAAGCCATTAGACCTTTAACACTATCTAAAACATTTCCATTACATTAACATTAACGTTAATTTAAATATTTGTAATTTTTTTTAAATAAATAAAACATCAAAATTATGCATTATTTAAAATGTTGATTACAATGAATTTGATAATTTTTGGTACAAAAATAGCAAAATAACAAATAAAAATTCAAAACATAATTGTTAAAAAGTATAAATAACAATTAGCAGACATTACATAGGTAGCTCGTTACTCCAAGGCAAACTAAGGGTTAAACGTACAATGTGGCATTATTATATTAGCAAAAAAAAACTATAGCAAAATAATTTAATAGTCAGATAATATATATATGTATTAAACAATCCCAAAATTCATTTAATTATACATATATAATGTATGGATAAGTACAAAAAAGTTTTGAGTTGTTAATCAACATTTGCAGTTTAGTTGCCTTTAAGTGAATGCTGATTAACTTTAAGTACCTAGATGGCTTCCTTGTCATTCACAATAAGGAAACACATCCGCACTTTCAGTAAATCCACGCAGTTAGAGAACTGTAAGTACATGGCAGTCATGAGACTGGGGTTGTGGTTAACTTCATTTGGCAGCATCTCTGGATTGCTCTTACGGATCTCATGCGTGCGTATATTTAGGTACGTCCACAATTCAGCGTGGACTTAACTCTTAAGTCTGAATCAGGGCCTTAATTATTATGGACCAGATTCACACTAAGAAGGTCTGGCTTTGAGCAGGAAAATACGCACAGGAAGTTTAGTTAGTTTAAGTGCCTTAGGTTCGTAAAATAAAAGGGGAGGTGGTGTGGAAGGGAGCTTTAAGCTAGGTGCGGATAAATGCATATTTGCACCTTCTTAGTTGTAAATACAGTCCTATGTCTTATTTTAGAACACAGGATGACGAGAAAGAAAAGAATGAAGAACTTTAGAGAAGACTGTAATTAGAGTACTTTTTAAAAATTATTTCTTTATCCTTTTTAAGTTATTTATTGTTTAATTAAAAGTAGTTAGTAGTAGTAGTTTATATAAAACGTATCTTTCTTTTCAGATGATTTTGATTACATTATATTATGTTTAAGCAGTGTTTTATTTGTCATAGAACGCACAGGAACGGAGTTGTGGCATCTTTTCTTGATGGATTTTCCAAGTTTTAAATGTTTTAAAAGTTTTGACGGTAAAATCATTAAAACGGTGCATGTAGGCTGCTTATGTGTTGAGTCTGATGCATGCATACTTCGTCCACGCTGGTTGTGATTGCACCGTGGCTTGTGGCGCTGCTCGGATTGTGATTGGTCGTGTGATTGCGCATGAGTTGATGTGAGTTCCAGCACCTTTTTTTTTTTTTTTTTTAACAAAAAAAGAACTGTATTTAAGTATGTAAAATGTATTTATTATGTCTTATGTAAAATTCTATAAGATAATATTCAATATGTACAATGTGGATAAGAAGTAATGGATGCCTTATATAAAATTCTTTGTAATCTGTGAGATGCCTGTTCATTTTTTACATTTGTTTTATGTGCTTTTCAAACTTAATCAATAAATCTCAATGATTTTACGCCATGGAAAGGCCCCATTTTGTTTCATTTTTAGTCTGGAATGTACTGTGTGAATAACTGAAGTGAGTTTTGCATCTGCTGTGTAATGAAGAAGG
>WWET01004623.1:11947-35473 GCA_011038615.1 Limnodynastes dumerilii | reverse complement strand
AGCCTGAGTTTGATTGCTAGGAGCTCACAGGTGGTAGCCCTCTAATTGTTCCTCAATGTGGTACTGAGCAGGACATGTGGTCAGGTGCATATTAAGAATTTCAGGGTCCTGTGTGCAGGACTGGGCCTCCTACCTTCCAACTTGGGAAAGATCTAACCCCTTCCCCTGAGACCTCGCCGTTCTGACAGAAGCATGTATGCACTGCTATCTATCTATTTATTTATTTATTCCAGATTTCAGTGGGTTCAGGTCCTTTTGCATAAAAATAATGTTTTTTAATTTAGTGTTCTCAGTTAAGTTTAGGTAAACATACGTTTTAAATATATTTAAAACAAAAAATTCCATCATTGTTTAAATAGAGCATCATTTTTAATAAACCCATGAAATGTGTCCCACATTAAACTGGTACATTAAACGTTATACTCAATTTGACCAAGAGGATTTTATTATAAATACAGGTACAGGTAAATACAGGTAAAACAGAGTTTTCAGACTCTAGAGGACTGATGTTACTCTATCTTATGTGCCTATGGAAGAGCACATTAGCCAAAGCTGCATATATAAAATACTAATCTAAAAACTGTATATGTTTTTTTTTAGAAAATGTCAATTTAGGCAAACAAAGCAATGCTAATTCATACAAAAAAAACATTTAATCAGATTAAATCTAGCATAAAAATATAAAAGCTATATATTCCAATTAATAAATGGGCTTGAGTTAAATGCAGAAGATGTGTACAAAGAGCTGGATCCATACTTAAGTAACTGCATGAAATTAGTTACTCCTGGGCTGAACCATGTTGATTGCAGGGGAGTCAACTTAATTGTATTCTTTGCATTCAGGGATATATCTTTGAATTGCTTACTGCACACAGATACTGACCAGCTTTACTATCACACTGTTATTTAGACTTGGGATAGGAAACATCACCTCTCAACTCTAATACTGTTTGCAATAGATGATATATGACTCCCCTGCAATCAACATTGTTTAGCCCAGGAGTAACTCATTTCAAGCACTTACTTAAGTCTTGATTCAGCCCAAAAGCATGAAACCTCCACCCCGCAGATCTGAGCCTATCATTAAAAAGCAGTATTATTTAGCTCCTTTATGAAATCAGATACTCTCCTCCTTGTCATTAAACGTCAGACCCCACCAACACCTCACAACTAGACCAGACTTAAGCTGGCCATACCCTAGAGCGATTATCGAAAATCGCATGAAATTCCTGAATATCTTGACAATTTTTCATCTAGAGTCTTCCAAAACTCCGGAACGATATCTGCACCATACACTCCACTAATTTCAGCCGATAATCATCATAAATTGTGACAAACCTCAGATTTACCATCTCCTTTTATCATCCCCCAAAAATCGCTTTTGACCATACACCTGCCGATAATTCGAAATTTGCATAACTGGCTGTCCCGAGAGTCCAAATGCACATTCAGGCTCCATTAATAGTCCAGAGTCCAAATGCACATTCAGGCTCCATTAATAGTCCAGAGTCCAAATGCACATGCAGCTCCATTAATAGTCCAGAGTCCAAATGCACATGCAGCTCCATTAAATGTCCAGATTCCATTATAAGCCCAGGGGACACATGCTGGCTGCATTAAAAGTCCAGAGTCCATTATAAGCCCAGGGGACACATGCAGGCTCCATTAAAAGTCCAGAGTCCAGGTGTGCACCATTATAAAAAAGTCCAGAGTCCAGGTGTGCACCATTATAAAAAAGTCCAGAGTTCAGTTGTTTCAGTACATGTTGTGTATACGATCACCCGGTGTTTAGGTGTCAATGGACAGGAAACACAAACAGATGGAAAGGAGAAGGTGTCATGTGAGATTAGCATAATCACGCCTACAAAAGTACTAATGTCGCAACGATTTCACGATTATCGTGAAATGCTCATACACTGTCCGATTTTACATTTTGTCTTCTGCTTTGGCCCAAACATGTCAAAAGAACAAATAATTGTTCAAAACGGGTTCTTGGATGATTATTTGATGCTCAACGAAAAAATCATTAACATACCCTTGAACGATAATTTACCCGATAACATAATAATTGCAAAATCGGGCCGATAATCGCTCTAGTGTCTGGCCAGCTTAACATCTTATTATAAATCAAATCCCAGAATAGAATTTCTTCTTATTAAAAAATAAAAACCTCAGACGCTAGATCAGCCTTACCCCTTCATAAGTTGCGGAACTAGCGAGTTGTGGACCCAGCGAGTTGTGGACCCAGGTGCAAAAAAATATGCTTTGGCCCTAGTGATATCCCAGGTAACCTGGTAGGGAGCTTCAGTGATGGCGGCTGTGGGCCCTTGTATTAGCATGAGCCCCAATGCCGCTGCACTTCCGCCCCTGCCTTCACTTCTTTATTTTAAATCCAAAAAACCACACACCCACCGTCTTATTAAACAGAACACACATCAGACCCTTCCTTAATAAAGGTTAGACCTCCCTCCTCATTAAATGTCAGATCAGAGCCCCTATTTCACTACTGATAATCAAACCCCAGATCTCTTACCTGTCCTCCAGCTCAAGGTAACTTTCTACCTGCATTTTGATGGATGAATGACTTCAGCCATCTACCAATCAGTGTGATGAGATCACCCACCACACTGATTGGTGGGGGTGTGGTTTGCCGGTACGATGGTCTGTTTTTTGACAGGCAATCGTATGGCAGTTGAATGGCAGTCTCCATTTTCGAAAGTGTTGGTGCTGCAATTGCCGGAGTCGTGAAGATTTCTGCTTCATTTTGTTGCCTAATCCTAATCCTAACCTTAACCCTCCCCTTTTTCAAACCCTCCCTTTCCGAAGCCCTAACCCAACCTTCACCTTATTGAACCCTGACCATCCATGTGCCAAATCTCTAACCCTAACATTCCTCTTAAGCCCTAACCCTAAATTTAGCCCGCCGCAGCTGGTCACTATTAGAGACGGGTCGATAAAACCATTCCCAATAGCAATCTTCTAATTACTGAGCATTTTGACATTCAGCTGGCGGTTGTATCATTGTTGCAATAGGGCCGGCAACCGCATTAACGGTGGTAACCACAGCTATCCACCGATTGGCTTGCTGACAGTCTGAAAAATGCATGACTGAGAGCAGGGAGAGGATTCTCTCATCCATTCTGCCTGGGAATAACCTGCAGTCACAGGGGCTAGTGAGAATCCTTTGAGTCCCTGCAGCCAGTCAAGCAATTTGGGTGCAAGGTAAGTGCCACAGTACCCCCATTCTTCTGGGGCCTTTGTGTATTGCTCAGCCTGCACCCGTTATAGAAATGCCACTGGCTTTAATGTTGACCCAAAAGAGAAACAGCATCCTATAAACAGATGATCAGATATAGAGGCAATAGCATTGAATTAATAATACTGGTGAGAGAGCAAACACGGAGAATACTCTGGTCTCTAGATATTCTGAAACAAGAATCCAAAATCTTCATGTCATCTAACAGAGATCTCCTGAAAGGGTTCTGGGCAAGGCTTACAATTACCAAAGCTCCCTTTATCTCAAAGGCACATAGGGGTAGATCCAGAACTACGTGTGTGCGTACGTATTTTCGCGGTGCGTATTTTCGTACACGTAAGTTCGCTAACTCCCCTCGGCACACCCCTTGCACGGACGTATTTTTTCAAAATACGCTACCCAAACCCTACCTTAACTTTTCCAAACGTAACAGCATACGTCCGCGAACGGACGTACTGACTACGTGAACGTACGCAGCTTAGCACGCCCATACTGTACAGTTTAAATACCACCCCCCGCCTACTTCACGTAAAACGCACGTATTGATGAGTAACGTAAATTTGGCACGCCCACACGTAAGTATTTACGTGAGACATGTGTGAATCACCCATATGTCCAAAATTACGCTACGTGAATGTGCGTATTTTCTATGGTGCGCATGCGCAGTGCGTTCTAAACTGCGAATTTACGTCTCCGCCACGCGTAAATTCGCGGAAAAGCATAGTTCTGGATCTACCCCATATGATGTATTATTGTCGGCTTGGACGAGTAAAGGGGGACAATTTTCTCATTCGAGAAAATGTGCACTTGGAAGTCCATGAAACTTTGTCATATTCCAAAAAAGCTGTGAACTCATTTTTCTTTCTGCAGAGTTACAGCCAATCTCCAGCCAGTCCATACGAATCACTGCAAATAGCCTGTAGATGTGTGTATGTGTATGCGTGTTTGTGTGTATGTGTATGTATGCATGTGTGTGTGTATTTGTGTGCATATGTGTGTGGGTGATTTTGGGGGGAAGTGTGTGGGGGGGGGGGGGAGCGCAACTAAATCCCGTTTTGCAGGATCCAATTTTGGCTGCAGCCAATGCAATTACTAAGTTAGCAATTAGTCAATTAGTTTTAAAGCCGTTAGTAAATCATATGAAGGGTATTCCTATTGTAATGATTAAGTGTCATGCAGGTATGCTGAGGCGTACTGTACATCTGCACATGCCTCAAAACATTGTGATCCATAGGCAAGGAACTGGGGAGGTTTCAGTAGCTCCAGATTTAAGACATAGGCTAGAATCAGACAAACCTCTTGCAATCCTGCACTGTGGAGCCAGGTGTCCCCTGTAGAACAGAATTAGGATCATCTCCTCTATGTGTATTTTTTATATGCTCAAAGATCATTTTTAAGGAGTTTATAGTAACTTTTGGTATATGAATTATTTGAAGCTTCTAACTTTGTCATTTTCCCTTTTAAGATCAGGGCCATAAGGAGGGCGAAGCAACTGGGGCCCCTACTCAGGGTGCAAGAGCATTATCATTTTTTTTAATGACAAGTGGTAAGTGGTCTTAACATATACCAAGTGAAGGGGAAAAGCCATAACAGTAATGACAACTGACAAGCCTCAGCCGTGAGCACTCAACATGTTCTATGTGAAGTGAACGACTTTTCCCTGGTGCAGAACAAAATATCAGCAACATTAGTGTGCACAGCTTGCCTAGCACAGGGCATCTCCTGGGATACATTGCTGTAACACAGGTCAAAGAAGTCCTATATATACACAGGAAAAGGGTCCTAAATTACATTATTGCTAACATCAGGTTTCAGGTCTAGTACAAGCAAGGACAACTGTTACAATAATGAGTTCAGGATAAGATCTAATGAATTTAACACTGACAAAGAGAATTGTTTACTAACCAATGCAATGTAGAATATAAAATAGTAAGAAGCAATAAACCTTGACTTACATTCCAAGATAAGCTGAATCTGGAAAAAGACAATTCCTTTTGGTACATTTTACATACATCCAATGTCATTGCACTAATTGCTATTACGTCAAACACCTTTGATAAATGGAAGAATGGCGGCTTGCAATGTCCACACATATTCATCGTACAATGAGGGACTGATCGAGAGGTGCACACATATTATACGGTACAGTGGAAAACATTGGCAGGCTGCATGCTATCCAAAGGTGCACGCAATGGTACCATGCAAGTATGGAATGTAGCGCAAGAGCACAAAGCAGCCAAGCTTAATGCAGCCACCAGACAAGAGCTGGGTAGTAGAATGTGATGTAAACTAGAAATGGTGGTTATGACTTCTATGAGCACTTCAGGCACAGTGAAATGCACTAAAACTAGATCCTAGAAATCTTTTGGCTAAAAGTTTTCATTTTTCTTTTTATTAAAAAATATAAAAAATATTTTACACCTCCACAGTGCTTCATCAGTGTATTGCTTTTAAAGAATGAAATGCTAATGCAATGGTCCAATTAGGCCTAGGCCGTTGAGTGTCAGCCCCCTAGACATGACCTGTGGCTGGTGTAAGGCTGGTGCAAATATTTATACATTAGACATGAGCAATGTTATGTTGTTCAGTCAGCCAATAGACTGGCAGCATTGGACAGGAGTCCCAACCAATCAAAGCGAGACCGCAGACAGTCATTAGGCTAGCTGCACAGATTATCGCTCCCAGCCTCTACTGTGTGTGGCACAGATATCGGGACCTTTCCCTAGGGGAAAATCGTCCCAAATATTGGCCACCACATGCTGGGAGAGATAATGGCCCGGATTCACAACACCGTACGTGTTGCATATACAGTCTTAAAATACCAATAGTAGCTACTACATATGCGTAGTAACTATGTTACATAAACTATGTATCGTTTTGTTGCAAAGATTGCGTATATGCGGTCTTTAAAGACAGCATATATGCAATCTACGTAACAAATGATACGTAGATTACGTAGAGCAGTTAGGTGTTTAAGGGCCCTCATGCTTAAAACAGCACTCAGGTTTTATTTGATTTTGCATATGAGACTGGATCAGGACTTTTGGTTGCCCATTAACAGATTTTTGCATTGAAGCTATGCTTCATGCAGCAATATAAATTGTATTTCAGTGTATATAATGTAATCTCTCTCTCTCTCTCTCTCTCTCTCTCTCTCTCTCTCTCCTCTCTCTCCCTCTCTCTCCCTCTCTCTCTCTTGTAGTAGGCATGATTGTGCAGCTGCTTCGCGGCGGCACGGCGCAAAAGGGGGCATGGTCAAACAACATTGATATATATCCCATCTTGTTATGCAGTAGGTATTATTGTGCCGCCGCGATATATAATGTAATCTCTCTCTCTCTCTCTCTCTCGCTCTCTTTTTGTTTTAAAATTTTCAGAAGATATTCAGAACTCCAATAGAGATTTTCCTGTGTCCTAAGTCATGATACATATGTCCTTCTCCTAATTGCTATGTCTATATAAATACAATCAGAGGTTACTTGCACAGCTTATTATCTCTGGTTAAAAGCTTATATTTACACACCGAGCTGTATGTGTAGTTTCCATGGTTGGTGAAGAGGTTACCATGGCATCTGTGTAACTTTGTCATCTAGTTATGTAATGTGCACTAAATGGAGACTTTTAGTGAGCCTAAAGAAATCGAGGCGGGTCCTGGAAAATATAGCAAAAAGAAAAATAGAGTATGACAAATGAAAAGGCCTTAACTTGCTCTGGTTTGATAGATACATACTTCAAATTTTAATTGAAAACAGATGCTTTAAAAAACTCTCTCTCTCTCTCTCTTTCTCTCCCTCTTCTCTCTCTCTCTTCTGTCTCTCTCTCTCTCTCATTATCTCTCTCTGAAAGAAAGATAGATATGGAGAATTATGTACTAGTTAAGGTGTAAACAATGATAGTTATTTGTCTTTTGGTCGTACCCAGAATTTCAAATGCTTCATTATCAACTTGATAAATAGTTCAGCTTTTCCTAATTATGCCAAAGAAGAGTTTGTATTATAAATTCCTCAAAAATACTCTGCAGTTACTATGGTTCCAAAATTGTCATCATATTGATGAATCACTTATTACTAATCAAGTTAACCCTGAAAATTCTCTGTCTTTAAATGCCTCTTTCAATAACAACCAGAACAATCTCGCAGCACATTACTGATAGAAGGTAACGCATATCACATACATATTACAAATACTGTATTTTATATTGTCACGACCCTGACCTCACCTGAGGCTTTTGTGACTTACCTGGGGCTCAAGGGGTTAATCACAACAGCCAACTGGTCTGTTCTATAATGACTAACGCCCCTTTTCCCACCCCGAATATGAGCTGCCACCACCACGACTATTCACAGGAGGTCTTAGGTTCTCTTTTACCCAAATCAGCACAATTATATTTTATCAGAATTATCATCAACTTAGAATGACCTCTTCTGTTACCATTAAGTAACGTTTAATAACCAAGCTGGTCTGACACGTGAATCCGTGAGAACACAGAGACATGAACTTATTAATTGATATTTAATATGATAAGAATCACAATGCTTAGTTACAGAGGAATAAAATGGACATACAACATACACAGCAGTTTCTTATAAAATAAAAAGGTAAAGGGTCAGAAAGCACTTATACAAAAGAACCTCCCGGGTGGGGACAGACCAGAAATCAGGGACACCTCTTCCGTTTAGAAGTCCCATAAAGTGAACCACATTATGAATCTATACCACACTTTTTAAAGGGAAAACTGCTCCTCTCCAAGTAGCCTCCACCTTTGTGACAAGTGACAGTTTGAGTCTGGAGAAACTCTTCTTCAGGAATCTGGTTTTTAGGAACCCCCCTAAAAAACTGATCCATTTACAACAGGGCCATACCCTGAACAGAGCCCCACTACATTCAAGGTATTTCAATAATTTATCACCAGACCCTGGCCAAATAGAGGTCACTCTATATGTTGATATTAATTGATACACCTGATATTTGATTGTATCCTGACATTTATCTATACACTGACCAGCTAAAACATTAAATACACTGGCAGGCAAAATTCTGGGCCCCGGTATAGCAACTTCTTGCCCCCCCCCCCCAACCATTGTTGAATAATACAGATACTTTTGCACTACCAAAAGGAGTGTTTTCAAAACCTTTGGGGGCATGGGCCATGCCTCCTTGAGGCATACCAAGCAGCTTTAGAGTGCTAGGGTATCTACAGAATAAAACCTGCATTACTACCTACACCGTTGGCAGCACCCACTTGCAGGAGTGTGACATAAATTAAGGATTAAGGATAGTAATTGTTATGAAACTGGTTACCTAGCATGCAGCAGGGAATCTGGGAGTCTTCGCCAGGGCCCCTAAAGGTGGGGATGGAGTTGTGCTGCGCCCAGATAAACAAGCCGCTATCCTAGGCGCGCAGTTTCACTGAAAAAAGAAATACTACAAGACAAAATAAAGGAATAGACACCGTGACAGTGGGAATCTACTAAACAGTGTTCACATTCACACAGCGTAGCAGGGAAAAGATTGGGAGACTAATACAGAATAGTCAGAATACAAATGACAATAAACAAGACACGGAACCACTATGTGGCGAGTAGAGACCATAAATTCTGAACGCAGCCACTATGTGGCAAGCAGCAAAATATCTATAAAGTACCACGGTATACCAGGCCACTATGTGGCAAGTAGAGAAAACATACACTGAACGCAGCCACTATGTGGCAAGTAACAAAATGACAATATAACTACAGAGAACCAGGCCACTATGTGGCGGGTAGAGACAATATATACTGAATGCAGCCACTATGTGGCAAGTAACAGAATGACCAAATAACTACAGTGCACCAGGCCACTATGTGGCGGGTACAACCCAGAAAGGTAAGTACACTAATATGGAACAGAGAACCAAAATTAACAATGAGCCAGGTAAGGCTGAAGGTAAGTACCAAACAAAATAGGCCAGACACAGGCAGGTAACAGGGAAACCCTACCCAGGTAAGTAGAAGCAGGGTTGGCCAGCAGGAGAAGGTGAGACAGAATGTCCCAAGAAGAGGCAAGCAAAGAAATCACATAGAAAGAGGAGACATCCACACTAAATACCAGGAAGACCAGGCACACGAGTATATCCCCAGAACAGCCAGCAGACCGATCAGCAGGAGGACCAGGCAGTCAATATCACCGGCGTCCACGTGGAGGAACGCCAGCGTTAAAACAGAGAGGCCGCGCATGCGCGAGTAGCAACTGGAACGCACGCTGCGTTCCACAGACCCGGAAGTAGCGTTACACGCCGGCTGCCGATTGCCGGCGTGTAACAGTAATAATACATTGATTTTATTGAAAGAACAAAGAAAATCCCAAAGGGATACATAAACAGCCATCCTTTTCCCTATTGTATGTCTCCACCTCCCTTGTATGTCTCCACCTCCTATCTTCACACATGTTGAATGCTCCTATGAGTTCAATAAAGAAATGTATTTTTCTATCACACACAGGTCCATACCTAATGTACATAGTTTTAATTTAAGTGACTATGAGGCTGTCATTTCAGTTTCACTTATGCTATATACACATATTCAGTGCAGCAGTGTACAATACCTGATTTTACTAGATGGATGTAAGCCTGAGTTATAATTTGACTTGACAATCACCCTTATTGACACAGAATCTAGCAATTCACTGTGAAGTAACATGGAAGTAATTAAGAGCAATTATAAAAGCCAACCATCTATGACTGTTTAAGAGTCTTATGAAAAACATTGTCAAAGGAATAACTTTTCCATACCTTGTTCCACTGTCCAAATGCATATACTGTAACACTGTAAATACTGTAAAACATATGATAAAAATAACTAAGAACACATCGGCACAAATTATCTTGCCAACGGCAAAGTCTTACGTCTATATAACTTAAAATGTATGCCCAATGCCTCCTTATTGATGTACTTTATTAAAAATATACCAGTAAAAAATTGGAACATTTTTAAATGAATTCCTTTGGCTCAAAACCAGCAGGGGTCTGGTATAAAATGTCAACAGCCAAAATGTCGACGGGTCAAAAATGTCAACAGTTGAGCCTTATTTTAGTATTTGTTTGTAACATCTGTAAACCTGATGTAATGCAGGGACCTTATAAACAACTTCAGAAATGTAATAATATATATAATACATATGTAATACTAACATTATACTCAACTGTCAACATTTTGAATTGTCAACAATTTAACCTTTTGACATTTTGACTGTCGACATAACAACAGGATGCCAGCAGCAAAAAGTTGAATCATGTGATGATTTTACTTTACAAGGAACAAAAGAGAGGTCCGGCGCTCCAAACAAGCATTATATAACACTATGTGTCAGCACATACATAAAAGGAGTTCTCACCTACAGGAGGTGCCTTGACGATGGGCAGGTGAGCTTAACCCAATATAGCTATATTGTGACCTAATCCTCCTTTTTATGTATGTGCTGACACACAGGGCCCAATTCAATTGCCGGCGAAGTTTTCAAAAAGATTGCGTCGGAAAAACATACGACGCCTTCGCCGGCAATTGAACGTTAAAAATTCGCTGATTCAATTATTCTTTTACCGATGCACTAAAACAGCAGCCAGCAGTAAAAAAAATATAACGGAGAAAAAAAAAATACCTTCTTAGAACGTCGCAAATCACCTCCTGCTGGCAGGAAGTACCCGGCGCTAATGACAGGTTATTGGCCAGTGTCTGAAATAACGTTCTCACGATATTTCAGACTGGCTAATATCCTCTCATTAGCGCCGGGTACTTCCTGGAGGTGATTTGCGACGTTCATAGAAGGTTTTTTTTTTTTTTACCTAGGCACCTGCAGTGAAGGATTTTTTTTTACCTATACTGCTGCTCAGCGGTCCCTGGATGGCAGGGCATGCTTCCGCATGCCCTGTCATCCATGGGCATGCTAATGCTTGAAGTTCTACAAGCATCAGCATGCCCTGTTGGGGCACAATATAGGGAAGCGTTAAAAATCCGCACTTCTCATAGGTGCGTATTTTTATCGTTACAAAACCGGCGTATTTTTAACGCTAAAAAAATAATTGAATAAGAAAAAAAAATATCGCCTGTAATTTAAAAAAAAATTGCGTTAAAAATACGCCGGCGAAGGATTTTTCGGTAATTGAATCGGGCCCATAGTGTTATATAATGCTTGTTTAGAGCGCCGGACCTCTCTTTTGTTCCTTGTAGTTGCACAGTGTTCATTTTGGTCCATGGCTGCACCTATCCATTCATATATACACTTGCACACATTTCATATATTGAATCAGAAGCGCGGCCTGTGTTTTTTTGTTACTTTGATGATTTTACTTTAACCTGTCTTGCTGCTGTGGAAGAAGGCACTTTACAGGGGCAAATAATGGACATAAACCATGGGCAGGGCCAGATTAACAATGCAACTGATAGGAATACATCCCCAGGCCTCCATCTGAATGTGCCCCTACGAATGGCAGATCTCCATGCTTCCCACTTCAGTGCATGATGATGAATGTCTTTAGAGTGTAAGCTTGTTGGCAGAGCAGTCTTACAAAACAAAGTCTTGTCATAATGATTGTTAAAATTGTAAAAACAGAACATAGTTTAAGAGTAACAGCAAACAGGTAACAGTTGGAAGTGTATACCTTGGCAAAACCAAGTTAAACTGCAGGAAATGGTTTAATTTTTTTTAACTCAACTCCAAATATCCGTTTAAAATGTAGGATTCAGTATTTGTTTGCAGAAATCAAAAGCACAGTAGGAAAAAAAAAACCCTTGCATTATAAGATGGGTTGCCAGATGTAAAGTTGCACCTCTTTTTCTGTTAATCTCTAACTTTGGATCAGCCCTTTTGTGATTGGGTAATGGGTATTGTAAGAATATTGATGTTCTGTCTGGAACTTGGATTTACAAATTAGATATTGTTGTTTTGAAAAATAATGGCAAAATGTAGCTGTGCTTAATTTAGTTAGGAGAAAAAGGGGAAAATTTGTATATTAGCCAAACTGTCTTGCACCATACCTCCCAACTGTCCCTAACAATAATAATGATGAATTTGCACACCCTGTATTGAGATACAGTTTAACAAGAGAATATTTATTTATTTTTGGTTTTGGAATTAGCCTTAGTATGCTAAGATGATTCTCCTTAATATATACATGTATACATAACGCAACTACCAAGGGAGTGGGGAGATTACATGCTACAGGCCCAGAGGAGGGGGGGCCTGGGGCAACTGCCCACACTGCATCCAAAGAGGATACATCAGAAATGGCTGGCAGGTTAGATTCTTAAGAGTGCGGAGCGCTGATCATAAATAACTTGCCACAGCTGAGAATAAATAAAATACTATTTTGGGAGTAAATAGAGAGGAAATATGAGTGTGCTGCTTTTTTTTTTACTGTATCATTATATCCAATCACTAATTTTCAATTGAATTATATTTATTTTTAAGTCAGATCTCTTGCACACTCCCTGAGCTTGTGGGGGAAACCAGTTTCTATTTAAGGACTGTACTAAGCTGTCATATGCACACAAATTATGTATTTATTTGTCTAACCTGCCAGCCAGGACATCTCTCCTCCACTCTAGTGCATAGTTCTGTGGGGATGATGCTGATTTAGGTGTAATTGCACAAAAAGGTGCAAATCTGCAACCAGATAAACCATGCTGCAATGTGAGGGGTGCAAATTATTAAACATTTTATGTACACAGGGGAAATACTGGCTGATTTTTCTTATTGTACACAAATACTAAACAGCTATATTTTTTAAATTTAATTTATAGCTGAGTTACAAAATATCACCTTTTAACTCATTCTGTTTGAACTTTTTATATTTTCCTCCCCCCTGCAAGTCCACATGGTTTTGCCAAGGTGCATATTTGCTCTTTTTTGCTGCTACTTCCAAATCTGGATCAATCCTTGTGTCTCCCCCAATCAGATAACTGCCAGTCCTCTTGCTATGGGGCTGACTCCACCCCCTATACATAGGTCTTCAGTGACATTACCAGAGGAGTAGAAGATCAGTAAGGCAAGCCTTCCCCATATATACTATATGGTAGCACTTCATGTAGTCTCCTTCTGATTTCATTGTAAGTCTATAAACTTCCTCAGCTTATATTAACTTCTGAATTTTCATATTACCACTTCTAATTTTCCACTTCAATCACTGCTATAAAGTATGTTTTCTAAACATTCAAGTGCGTTATTCAGTATTTATGTTTTACAATATTAACTGATAATCATAATTTTCTTCTTTTCTCAAACCTAACAGGCTACTTAAATAATGCAACAATACTGTAACAAATAAGGAAAATCATATTTCCTTTAAGATTATAACATATTGTATTATTAAGTATCACTGATCAAGCTGAATTACAAGGCTAGTTCTGCTATTCAGAAAACCTATGGAAATAACTGTATTACTTTAGCTTTGTTACTTTTATTTCTCTTTTTCATGTCCACCATAGTGAAGTTTACATTGTATATGCGACTGACGGTGCACAAGATCCAGAGTTCCTGAAAATAATAAGGAAAAGAGGTGGAAAGTTTCACCTTGTCAAAACCACACTGAATTGCGGGGGAGGCAAATTTTATTGGTTACAATCATTATTAGAGTAAAGGGTTGAGCGGTGATGCTTCCTAGCCCTAGTCTAAATCAGATTTTAAAAGTAGCTGGTCAGTGTCAACGAAAGTAAAGAATACTCCCTGCATGCAAAGAACATCATTTATTTGACTCTGAAATTCAACATGGATTTTGCTCAGGTGTAAACTTTCACCAGTTTTCCTTTTAGTTCAAAACTTCAAACTCTGGATCCGGTCCAATGTTCTTTGACATTTTATTGGTCATCAACATTTCAGACAGACCTAGAAATGCTTCCATCCGTGCAGGACAGAACATTCCCATGAACACATATGTATTACTGTAAGAGGCTGGTAAGAATATTCCAGACATATTTTTACATGTACTGACTCAGGATATCTGAATCCCTGTACGTATGGTACTGGATCCTCATGTGTATGTGTTAATAAATATTCCTTGGCAAACTACTAAAATAGATTTACGAGTTCTTGTAAGCAGGAACATAAACTAGACCATGCAAAAAAGCTGAATGTATAACTCAGTATTGCATTGTACTATTACTATACAAGGCCCTTTTTTGTATTTGTGCAAACTCCCCTTGCCTTGCACACCTGCTGTATAATTACCTTATAAATTGATTTGAGCAACCTCCATCTTGATGTTTGTTTCACTGAAAGGGTGATAGATAAGTGGAATATTCTCCCATCTGAGGTGGTTGAGGCCAATACAGTAGAACAATTTAAACATGCTTGGGATAAATATAAGGGTATCCTAAATTGTAAACCATATTGAGGGTAAATAGGATCTAGGGTCTGTATAACTTTGAATAAAAAAATGGGCAGACTAGATGGGCCATGTGGCTCTTATCTGCCGTCACTTTCTATGTTTTAAAGCATGTCTGGGATAGTAGCTGATAGGGAGTGCTGTCTCAGAGTGGCTGTTTTGGAGACCTGGGGACCTCTGCCGGGGGTGAGCTCTCAATTTAAAAATACATGATATACGGCCCAAAGTTGGGGCTCTGATATTTTTAAAGTTAGGACCAAAACAGAGAAGCCTTGTAAGTGGCTTATCATGTATCTGCAGATGTATGGAACTAATTCTCTGACTTTTATTTTAAAGATAGTATGTTATGGTTTGCTACTGGGTAATTGCAAGAGTGCCATGCCCTATATACAGTATATATATATATATAATATATATACTATATATAGAAGAGAAAGAGTGCTGGGACTCGGAGTCAATAAACACAAGAATTTAATGAATTGGTCTTTTTACAACATCCTGATTGTGAGGGTAAGATTTTACTCTTTACCCGGCACATCGATGACCTGCTGGTTTTCTGGTCAGGTTCCCAAGCAGAGTTTGTTGACTTCATGACTTCCATCAACAGTATGGACAAGGACATAAAATTTACTTACAATTGCAGCACTAGTGCCATTGACTATCTTGATGTCCATATTTCTCTTACTAATGGAATAATACACACCAGCATTTTTAACAAACCTACTGCAAGAAATACTCTACTTCTGGCTACGAGTCACCACTAATAATTGTTTTACCATCTGCAAAATATCATTAATTAATTTATTTGTTATCATTAAAAATATTGACTGTATATGCAGCATTGAATCCAATAGCATAACATAAAAATACATAAATAAAAAGGGTAAATGCACCAGATTTTGTTTTATTTATCATAGCTAATTGACATGAAATTGCATGAATCCTAACTGCAATGTAGACCTAGCTGAGATACAAATCATCCCATTGATCAGGTACTGATTTGCAAATATGCATAGAGAACCTCTGAATAGTTGGCTGTTTGAGTTATGTTCACTGTCGCAAAGGAAAATAAACAAATAATTATATAAAGCGGTTAATAAGAGGAGCCTTGGACACAGCTCCATCAATATTAAGAGACATTCATGTCTGATCTTCAGTACCTAAAAAATGTTTCATTTGTTTTTGGAGAATACTGCACCAGAGTTCTCCGGATGCACAAAAAAATTAAGCATTTATCCTACATTCGCTGTTTTAAGACAAAAGTACATTGAGATCTCTTTAAATAGAATGTAAACCACTTCCCTCATTTACCTGCCCCTTCCACCACCAAGGTTTATATAAACAGCACACAAACTGTCACTAGAAGCCATCTATAAACAAATACAACACAGTGTAGTTATCAGTATTATCATAAACAGAAAATAATCCCTTCTGTTAAAACTATAGCGTTTAAAAACCAAGCTGATCTGATACATGATTGGGTAGAAACACAGAGACACAAACTTATTAATTTATGTTTAATATGAATAGAAATCACAATGCTTATGTACAAAAATGAGATACTGTAACAAAATGACATAAAAGGCATTGCAAACAGTTTCTTATCAAATAAAATGCAGAGATCACTTACACAAAGGATACTTTTTGTGCTGGGACTGGTAAGAGGCTGCTACACATTCTCCATAATCTCAATAGTCAAATTGAAATCTCAAGAAATGGACAAACTATATTCATATATCAGGCATTCAAGCATTTTAAAGACACTTCTGCCCCCAACGGGCCCCAACCACCTCCTGTTCTTAAAATGTCTTTTCAGATTTGTGTATTCTGCAGAATATCATTAGCTTCACACTACGAATTTGAATCTGGTTTTGAGGACCAGGCATACACCCATACCTTCTTTATTAACAATTTAATGATACACACACAATTTTTTTCTTTTGGCTATCAGTAAACCAATTTTGCAAAGATTTCAGGCCAGGGCATTAAAAGGTCACTTCATATTCTTTCAATGTCACGTTATATAATAGATAGTGAACCATGACCATTTTCTTTCCACAGTTTGTTCGCTGTGACTGAAGCTGGCATTTCACCCATGAAATATACTTTTTATGGTTTTTCACTAACATTGGTCTTCTAAGAGGCCTTAGCTCTCTTTCCTGCAGTGAGGCCCACACAATCATGTGATATCCGTGGAGACGGGATGTCAGCGTTCTGCATCCTGCATACATTCCATTGCTAAAACTGTCATCAACCAACAGGATTAAGCCGTTATTTACGATTCATAATAGTAGCTGACCATATCACTGTCATGGGCTATCTCCAGCTAATGAGGTTATGAACAGTGGTCAAAGTGGAAATTTAGAAGTGGTGGTATTAAAAATAAAGAAATAATACAAGTGAATGTAGATTTATAGCTTTTCAATTAAATCAGTGGGAGAAGTAATGGTCTGGCATACACCTGTATATCCCATCGCTTCGAGCTCTGGTTTGGAACTGTAGAAACCCAGCAAAGGTCAAAAGTCTGTCCATTTAGCAAGTATTTTCATATTAACCTCTTACAAGTAATTCACAAAGAAAAGGCGGTGTTCGGGAGCCTTATATATAGAAAGTGACGGCAGATAAGAGCTACATGACCCATCCGGTATCCCCATATATTTGTAGAATGTTTGGGCTGCATAAAAATTGTCTGCAACAGAGTAAGCAGAAATGGTTGATTATATATCTTCTAAACTTGGTGCTCTACCTCAGTAATACCGCAAGAGCTGTGATCCCAGTCCATTGGAGGTCCACCAACATTCCCTCAACCTCTGAGTGGCTTAAGAGAGTGGAGTTTCATAGGTCCATGAAGGAACTGATTTTCCCTGCCACTGATATGTTTGTGGAATACAAAATATTTCCAATGCGTGTAATACATGTGGGATATATTAGCATAGCTGCAAACATTTGGAGTACTGTCTGGAATTGCAGCTAAGAGGGGGTGCAGTCTCAGAGTGGCAGTTTTGGAGACCTGGGAATCTCCTTGTGAGGTGAGCACTTGGTTTAAAAAGATATTGGATATGTGACCCAAAGTTGGGGCTCTAAAGTTTAGAGTTAAGATTAGAGTTAGGACCATCCAGCAGAGAAGCCTTGAAAGTGGCGGATGTCTTATCACATATCTGCAGATATCTGTAACTAATTCTCTGACTTTTATTTTAAAGATAGGAGATCATGATTAGTAACTGAGTAATGGCTAGAGACTCACCTACCATACCATAATTTTGATTAACCCACCACAATTTTACTAACAATGTATCTGCAAGTAATCTTTCTCTCTCGTCACCTCTCTTTTGCCCCCTTCCTCATACCCGCAGAAGCCTTATCAACTACCCCCTTTGAATATAGCAACATGATGAATGCAACTTGTTAAAAGCCACACTTCTGTGCACCTGTTATAGTAACAATATTTAACATGCTATATAGAGTGCTATTAACTTGTAGTCAAGGTTGCAGCACTTGTAAATAGTAATATAATGCCAGCTATCTGTTATCAATCTCCATATTCCCCCTTCCCTATATTTTTCCCCCTACTACATGTTAAAAAGCAAAAACTTATATAGAGCTTAATATTTAAAAAAAAATAATTTACAAATGGATATAATATAATAATATTCATTTACCTTTTTCCTGATTCTCCCAGTCAGACAATCTGATTCCCCAGTGGCCTTCCTTCCAGTTCCACATTTTTGCTGCTGCTTCCTTGTCAGGCTCCTCTAGTGCTCTTCTCTCCAGGCACTTCCTGTTCAAATCTTCCAGTAAGCACCAGGCACCAGTCAGGTAAAGGATGAGATAAGGGAGGGGGGAGGAGTCACTGGGTCATCGTCTGTCGCAGTTCACAGTTGTGATCTTCTGTCTGCTTTAGTCCACGTTCCTTCAAGGGGAGGAGGGGTGAGGCTGCTGCTGTGCATCTGATCCTCTGACTGCTGTGACAGCAGGACGTCTCAACAGCTCAGGCAGATCTCTTCCCCCGCGCTTAGCTCAGCTCCTGGACACTTTATATACATGTCAGGAATCACTGGGTGCAGAGAGGAGTCTCTTCTCTCGGGACAAGTTGTAATGTGTGCAGGACAGCGGGACAGTCTCCCGAAAGCACTTCCGCACGTATAGTCTACGTGAATTACGTAAAAAAATTTACTACGCATGCGCAGTTGAAACTTTCCTAAAATACACACGGAAATCGCAAGGAAAACGGATCTCTGAATACGGTCCTCCATTTGGTACTTTAAATGCCTTGTAGGCCACATGCTTCTTGTTGTTACCTTTGCAACTGGTTACTGGCCTAGGCTGGGTCCTAATATTTGTACCTTATGCAGAGGTGTAGCTAGCTGCCATGGTGCCTGGAGCACGGGTATGTTGCAGCGCCCCAGTACTGTATTTGGGGCGTGGCCAACATGGGGGGGTTGCATTTGAAGGGAGAAAAAAGAGAAAATTCCTAAACTGGCGAGAGTCCATTCTATTGTATTAATCATAAATACAATATCTAAAGAAAGGGAAGTGCTGTAGTTGAAATTGACCCAAAACAATGCGTAAACAGTTGTTTGTAATATTTATTATAGTTTTATTAGTTTTAGTTTTTTAAACAATCAAAACGGATCTCCTAGCGCATGGAACTGCGTAACATCTGGCACAAGCATATGCAGTGTACGCAAATCAGGATCATTGTCCCCACTCACATGTATATTTATAATTGCTTTTCAGTCCCATTAATTCAGTCTGTTTTGCCCTCTTAATACCCTGAAATAGATTTTCTATATGGTGTATTAACCTCATTCAAATCTTTTTATTTCATCAAAAGAAAAACATTGTTGTTTTTGTTTCAGGATTGTAGTATTTTATGTAATGGAGTTTCTATATTTAGCATTTACCCACAATGTTCCATCATGCAGGTTCCCTCTTCATTTTTACATGCTCAGACAAGGTACAGCTTGTTCCTAATGTACTGCACAACAGATAAAGGAATAAACTCCTACACAAGGCTAGAAATGCTATTCATTAGGACTTGAGCACAGCAAACAAATTGCCAAAGGGATCGATAGAATCTGACATCAACTTCAGAAAATAAGCTGTAAGGCAGAGAAATAATGTAACATATTATTGTAATCATATATATATATATGCGTATATAGATCTAATCATCTATCTAATATCTATCTGATGTCTGTCTTCTGAGCATGCATGTTACTCTACGTGAGCAGAAGACACCATCACCCTATTCCTTTTGTCGCCGAGCGGTGGGGACAAAAGGACAGACTTTCATTGCCAAACTCCCTTACAAATGTTCTATGGGTCCAAGTGCTGACTACTAACGTGCCCTTTCTCCAGTCTTCTCTCCTGCAGAAAAGGTTTGTGCATGCAGAGAAAACAACTACGTGGAAGCTGCTGAGCTCACTGGAGAAGAAACTCTGCCAGGATCATCAAGTCAATGATGCTTCATTTCAAGAACTAATCTGAATCTTCCTGAGAGAACGGACACCATAGAAACAAAGGAGAAGAAGGGGAAGAGAAGCACAACAGGGTCAATAATTATGGGCCAGATCTAGACTCACAATGACGCAATGTATCATACCAGATCATGCCTTTTGTTAGGGTAAGGGGAGGCCTCTTCCTTGGCATGGACATACAATCTTAGAACCTACCGTGAAACCGTTGCGATGTTACAGATTGCGAAATAGGGACAGCCGAAAGTGTCTGTTCGGCTGTCCCTATTTCGCATGTGTAATACCGCAGAATTTTCTTTTTAATGAATTTGTGAGTATGCGATTCACATACTCACCCATTCATTTTCGGAAAACAGTGCCACCACCGGACCTGACCACCGGAGAAGTGGGTAAACCTCTCCGGCGACTTTGGGTTAGGCTGCGGGAGGGGGGACTTAGGGTTAGGCTATGGGAGGGGGGACTTAGGGTTAGGCTACGAGAGGAGGGACTTAGGGCTAGGCTGCGGGGGTGTGACTTAGGGTTAGGCTGCTGGAGGGGAGACTTAGGGTTAGGCTGCAGGGTGGGTGACTTAGGGTTAGGGTAATGGAGTAGGCAAGCCTTACCTTTCGGAGCCCCGAGTTCAGTGCTCCGGAGATCGATTGCTATGCCTCTTCAAGCATAGGGCCGGCAGGGAAGTTTAGAGAGCAAAGATGGCATTCAGCATACCCTGACTATCTGCATACTTCCCCCTCCCACATAGAGGAAGCTCTTTCCGTTTTCCGCTCTGTACCACTTCTCCATTGGAAATGGCCCATTGACGGAACTCTGCATCCATATCTGTCCTGGGAATGCAGCACTCGCACATGAGCTGTCAAAAAATAAATGTTTTCCAAACATAGTGATAAGAAATGTCCCCTTTTCATAAGTCTCAACTCTGTTCTATGTTATCATTTACTGTCTGTGTTTTATATTTGTAATACATATAAAGAAAGCTTTTTTTTAATGTTTAAATTACAGAATTTTCTTGTGCCGCAATTATTCTGTAATGTAAAACCCCCAAATAAAGGTTGTGATGGATGTATCTGAAATAAAAGTAATTTATGTTCCTGAAAGAATGCAGATTTTTCCACTCCTATCATTACAGTTGTCTTTCAGGGTGAAAGAAAGATTAAAATTTTATTTTCTACAGCTTATCTTGTTATGGCTGTCACTCTCAGAAAGAGAAGGTCGACATGTCAAACCTTATGACTTTCTCTGTTCCATGACACGCCCGCTCTCTGATCATTTCAAGACTCAGCTGAGCTCATCAAAAGGTAAAGCAGACTAAGACCATCAAACGTCAAAGTACAGATTAAAATCTGGGTCTAAATGATGAATGAACATTTTTGGGGCGATCAAACTAATGCATTTTGCACCAGTTGGAAGTCTTTATGAATCTACTGATGATTAACTGAAGCCATAATCAAGGCTAAACTACTCCAGACTATTTTAAGAGGTTTCAATTTGGAGATAGCTACCTACATCTTTTAGCGAAATTCTACCACATTTGTTCAGTTCATTTATGCAGATTTTTCCACCGACCACAAACTTAGGCATCCATCTAGGACCTGATCCAGAGATGTGCTTCCACACTCTTTGCATGCTTAAAACGAGAGTGACCACAGAAAGATGGACACACTGCTGCCCATCCGCCTGTGTCCGTATACATGTGCAAAGTGCTAATGCAACAGGGAGTTCCTCAATATTTAAAATACAGCAGTACACGGTAGCAGGTTGGAAAATCAACCATCATGTATTATTTAAAGCTTTTTTTACAATAAAATTCACAATCACGATTTTTAATATTTATTAAAAAAATTTGCCCGATGAGCTGTGGATTTCCGCTTATTCTAATCAGCCATTCTTGGCCCAGATCTGTGCGTATGTCAGTTTGGCAAATGTAATTTTGCATCATTTGCAAGTGCACATGCTCAGAATCGAGCCAGATGCAATGGCTGAGTATCGGCTTGTGTTCTGCAGGGAGCTCCTGCGGGTGCGGGTGGAAGGGCATAGTCAGTAAGCTGGATGGGCGTGGTCATGGAACTGCACCCAATTAATATCTTAGCGTACTCGGCCATGCGCTCACGGTGCATCAAAAACATTTGCACCTGCAAGAGGTCATGTCTAACTTATTCACTTATCCTCAAGGCATCCACTATGTTTAGACAAATGTAACCACTTGTCACACACTTGACACACACTTTAGATGTTAAAGTGAAACCCGAACATGATTTTTATGATTTACTTTTAAAAACCACTTTACGTGTCGCAATGAATTTGTTCAGTGCTTGTACATTTTATTCTAATGTTGTTATCATTAAAAACATGAATCGGATCAGGAACGTATTTTGGATGTAAATTCGAATGTAATTACGTTCTATTGAGTTTTTACAACCTTACCCTGATCTGGATATATGTGGGGTATGCGTCGGGGTCCAGGGTGTACAAGCATTACATATACGTCACGTAGTTACGTAGCTTGCGACACAGACCTGGATCAGCCCCCTCCATTGTCTTTTCTTTTAGAGCTCTAATGTGTTTAGAAACTCAAAAAAAACACAAACACTTGTAACATGCAAACGGTATCAGCTCCTGTAATTGGCCTTACAGCCTCAGTCTATATGCATCTGTTTTCATGTTCCAAACAAATGCACCTTTTTCTGGACATGGTCGATCCAGAGCTGCAACCTTTGCTTTTTCAGCTTTGGATAGGAAGGACGCAGGACGGGTAACGGATTTGAGCGATTGCTGCCTAACAATTTTGGATCATGTCCCTAGTTTGCAGAGGCATTGGTGCAACACCTATGCACACCAGAACAAAACCAAGGAGCTTGCTTTGTAAATGAATAATACTGTTCCTTCCTGAAGGGTTCTCTACAGCTTAATAAAAGCAGTGGGTCATTTAGATTTTACTTGCGTCAACAAGACACAGCTTGTTCCTAATGCACTTTGCAATACATATGGAACATAACACACTCACACACGGCTTTCTCGTGCTGTTTATTAGGACTCGAGAGCAACAGAGTATTTGTAAAATCAATGGCTTTGTAGGAGATGTTGCAAGATACGAATACAAAAACAATCTATCTATCTATCTATCTATCTATCTATCTATCTATCTATCTATCTATCTATCTATCTATCTATCGTTACACTCTATATAGTGTGGTATACAGCGCATCATTTCTCCATGTATGTATGTATGTATGTTTGTATGTATGTATGTATGTATGTATGTATGTAAGTATGTATATATGTATGGTTTTATTTATTTATTTGCAACAAAATGTAAGCATTTATACACAAGTTTTGAAAGTTTTAAGAAAACGGGATGCAGTTGTTGGTTAGAACAGCCCAATTTTGAATATGATACAAACCAGTAGCACACCCTTGTGGATTTCTGGTAGCCCAGAAGCCCC
>WWET01004623.1:0-11841 GCA_011038615.1 Limnodynastes dumerilii | reverse complement strand
ACCACCCCACCACCACCACACACAAATCTGAAAAATGTGCATGAATTCAGAGATGGAAGTAAGGGTGCATGGCATCACAATATAATAGGAGTCTGAGAATGGCACATACTATAATATAATATGAAATAATAGGGGTCTGGGAATAGGAGTCTGAGAATGGCACGTACTATAATATAATATGAAATAATAGGGTTCTGGGAATGGCACATACTATAATATAATGGGGTATACAGTATATGGGACTAGGAATGGCACATACTATAATATAAGATGATATAATAGGGGTCTGGGAATGGCACATACTACAATATAATGGGATATAATATGGGTCTGGGAATGGTACATACTATAATATAATGGGATATAATATGGGTCTGGGAATGGCACATACTATAATATAATGGGGTATACAGTATATGGGACTGGGAATGGCACATACTATAATATAAGATGATATAATATGGGTCTGGGAATGGCACATACTACAATATAATGGGATATAATATGGGTCTGGGAATGGCACATACTACAATATAATGGGATATAATATGGGCTTGTGAATGGCACATACTATAATATATTGGGATATAATATGGCTTTGTGAATGGCACATACTACAATATAATGGAATATAATATGGGTTTGTGAATTGCACATACTACAATATAATGGGATATAATAGTGGTCTGGGAATGGAATACTATATACTGTATGCAGTGTGCCATTTCCAAAGCCTAATATATACCCCATATATTATAGTATGTACTATATTAGACGCCTAATATAAATTGGAAACCTCTCTTTCAAAATCCTGCATATGCCACTGCAACCACCTCCTGAATAATTGCTGTATCATTGTTAAAATAGGACGAAATTAGAAAATTACCATTACCATTGGGTACGGTATCTCTTTACCCATTCCAGTCAGCTGCAGCAATTAAAGGGAGAGAATGACCAGTTTGCACATGATAGACAATAAACACCTGGCTGCTAACATTTTTTAGCATTAAGGGAATTAGCAATCATTAGGCTAGTGAGCTAGTTAGGGGCTTGGCTGGGGGGTGGGATTTATAGATGGGTATATTAGTGCATTCAGGCTGAGGTCCAGCCTTCTTCAAGATTGTTCTTCCCTATAGTTAAGTGTTAACCTGTTTTTTATTTGCAGATGGGGCATAGGCTGGTTGTATTAGTGGGGTTGTCAGCAATTTTCTGGCGCTAGGTTATGGCGTTAAGTATAGTATAAGGAAGACACACCCCTTCGAGATGAAGCAGGAAGTTACGCTGGCTGTCTGGTTCCCAGTTGCCTCCCTGTTTCTCCCCAAGGTGTGCTATTACAACAGGGGTTGTGTTCCAATGGCAGGGTGTTGCTGCCCTCCATTACAAGTTGCCTCCTCCTCAGCTGACTCCCCACCGGCCACCTTCTTTGGTTAAATTCATAGTCCAGTTATTCATTAATCAATAACCCTATGCCCCCTTTTTAATGCCATATCATTGTCTGTGTGTTTATTTCATGAATGCTATAGTCAGCCATTAGTAGATTAGGGATAGAATGTGGCTGCTATATTGTTATCGTTTATGGGGAAAGTAAGGGTTAGGCTGTGGGGGCATGGAGGGTTAGGGGCATAGTTTACTAACTGTCGCTGTAAAGCACCATGGACATGTCTCTTCATGACCTCCCCATCGCCTTTCTGACAAACTAAAATATTTTATGATGCTTCCGAACACAGTAGATCAAAGTTGCAGTAGGAAACACAAATCTACAAACTGCATGTTAAAAAGTGATATATTTTATTCAGCAGTTTGCTTAATAAGACAAAACAAAGAATAAGTTTAAACATAATCAAATTAACCTATATGACTTTTCAATGTAGCTCTCTTAGGGCCTGATCCAGACCTACAATGTAGCACTGAGCATACTAACGCTCAGCGTTACATTGTGGGACTCCCCCTGACACTCCACCTGCCCTATCGTATTTATACTCCCTTACGCTGGCTGAAGGCTAACCTAACTTCAGCTGGTGTAAGGGAGTGTAAATATGCTGGGACAGCGGCGTTAGTATGATAATGCCGCCCTCCCAGCCTCATTATCCTCCCCCTGCCTCAATGCACTAACCTCAGCGTAGTAACGCTGGGGGGCGCCTCCAGGTGTATATCAGTTTTATTTCAATGCGGACACATCCTGATATTGTGGATAATTCTAACTAGTCCAAAATACAATGTCCATATAATAATATAAACAATAAGTAGATATATAACAATCTAAAATATCTAGTGGCAGGCAGCTGTGGGGGAGAGGTTATTTAATAGGTGCAGTCTTCCTTCAATGAAATCTTCTCATGTCAAAAAAACATTTAGTGCAGTATGTTCAAATAATACACTAGTTTATTAACATATAAAACAAACAAGGAACACAATACACGTATTAAAATCATCAGGTTCCGCTGTCAACCCTCCCTGCATCTATGGATACACTCAATGTATCTCAGTCTTTTCCTGTGAAGAAAATGGCCCGGGTTTCTGAAATTCTCACTGGCGGCTTGTAACCAATTCAGTCCGATAGCGGTATGGATCTCTCAGCACGATCCTCTATACCTCTGACGCATAGTGGTAGATACTTCTCCTCTCCCCTTCCTTAAATGCTGCCCGTCCAGGTGTAATATAACTAGCTTTGATTACCGGTGCTCATTAACCACATCAGAGCTCCATAAGGAAGCATTATAAACATCCTATAAACATCAACTGAAAATTGCAATAATATACATTCGTAAACACAGTTTTCACTTATCTTTGTTAATCAACGATATGTTACTTTGAAACTAAAAGTGTTTTTCACATTCTGTTACCAATTCATAGTGCATGTTAAAATAACAATAAAATTAAATAAATATAAATAAATATAAATGTAAAATATCCACTTTCCTTATAGTATTAAAATTATAAACAATGAATTATAGTAATCAACTTAAATGATCAACCTCTATACTGCCTCTACAAAAATCTATCCATTATGGATTAGTAAAAACAATCAAATTATTATTATTTTTTATCCACCATGGTAATATCAACCAAAATAACAGCCTATCCATTAGGACTAGTGCTTTGCTCTCAGTATCAAACTACATAAGTGATCCCTACAATACTAAAAATAGGTTGTTCCTTAATAACACAGATTATAATATCAATAAATATGATCGTATAATAAATAGTATAAAACCATAAGATTTTTTATTATTGACTTTCTATTAAAACCACTGTGGTAATATAAACCAAAACAACAGCCTATCTGGTAGACCTAATTTATTGCTCTCAGTACCTATGAGAGCAATACTAAATACTTATTCTTAAATGTTTCTAATCTACCCAAAAATAACCTAAATAGGTGAAATTCTGTGATTATAATATGGTGATTAGTTAATCTAATGGGCCTGATCCAGAGCTACGACCGCAATCGCCAGCGAGCGTAGCGAACGTACGCCCGGGCGTAAAAACTTTCACGCCCATAACACTCCCATTGATTGTAACTGCTTACGGCGGCTGAACCCTACCCTAAGATTTTCCAGCGTACGTGCGAATTTTCGTACCGATACGCTGGTCGTACTGGGCTTAGCACGCCCATACTGTACAATTTAAATGGCTATCCCCGCCTCTGTGTCTCCAGCGTCTATCCCCGCCTCTGTGTAGTAACTCCAGCGTCCAGACTCTCGTCGTAAAAAACGCACGCCCCTTGAGCGAAAAATACGCTGAACATTCGCTCGCTGTTCGCTCATTGCCTTCAGTCGACCGGAAGTTGTCATACTGCACATGCGTAGTGCATTTTTTTTCACGAATTTTCGCTTACGATGGGCGTACGCTCGCTTGCGGTCGTACCTCTGGATCAGGCCCAATGTGTATAATTCTGCTAGACCTATACTAAAACTTTAAACTAGGAAAACCCTGAACACTAATATTTGTTCTTATAAAAGAATGCGATATTTGTGTGAAACATAAATCTAACTAATGAACTATGGAAACTAAATGTGATAAAATGTATAAGAGTGTTCATGTGAATAGTGAGGGTGACATAAAAATTGTGAAAAAAACTATTTAAAAAAACCCCATCAAGGGTACAATATGTGAGTGTGAGAATAAATACAATACAAAATTGTGCTTGTGAATTGTGTGTGCTAAAGGAACCATAATCTCAAAAAGTTAAAAATAATACAAAATAAATATATAAAAAAAAAATAATAAAATTCCAATATAATTAAAATCAAACTCCTAATTGTCTCATTATACTTACCATACCTGGTATTCCTAAATGGTCTCCCATCCCAGTATTGACCAGGCCCAACCCTGATTAGCTTCCAAGATCTGACAGGGTTGGGCGATTCCAGGGTGGTATGACTGTAGATATGAGACCTGTTATTCAAAAGGGAGAAAGATTAAAACCATAGTCTATTTTTCCACAATAAGATTTGATTTAAATTAAAATGAATCATAAAAACCACTTTAATTCAAAATCCGTGTTCAGACCTTTTGGATGTAATGTGTCTAATTCATAGATGGTTTTATTTCAGCTATTGCTAGTTGTGAATTATTATCTTTTTTCTGCCAATGTCCCATAACTTTTTTTATCCCACAAAAATTAATAATAGATTTTGGATTACAATTATGCGTTTCTTTAAAATGATTAGAAGGAGAACGAGTTATTAATCCTTTCTTTGTGTTCCTTATGTGTTCTGACCATCTGAATTTTTAATGCTCTAGTGGTTTTGCCAATGTACTGTTTGTGGCACTGGGCCTGATCCAGCGCTACGAAAATTCGCACGACGGGCGAATGCGAACGTACGCTCGGGCGTATCAACATACACGCCCCTAACACTCCCATAGTAAAGTCCCTGCTTACGGCGGCTATACCCTACACTGGGTACGACCGTCGCCCGTACGAAAATTCGCAGAAAATACGCTGAGCGTACGGGCTTAGCACGCCCATACTGTACAATTTAAATGGCTATCCCCGCCTCCCTGTAGTAAAACGGGCGCCCAGCCGACCATCGTAAAGAAAGTACGCCCCGCGAGCGAAAAATACGCTAACAATACGCCCGCTATTCGCTCATGACGCTCGGGCGACCGGAAGCTGTCATACTGGGCATGCGCATTGCGAATTTTTGGCCGAATTTTCGCATACGCTCGTCGTACGCTCGCTTGCGATCGTTGCTCTGGATCAGGCCCCCTGACACTCTAAAATGTATATGCAATTTGTTGAGTTGCATGTGATGAAATGCTGAATTTTATATTCTTTCTTTGTCACAGTAGATCTCTATGTTTCTATTTTAGAATTCTTTCCTTTAACTGTTTTACACGTACTACAGGTCCCACAGCGATGGAATCCTTTTGTATTAATCTGATTCTGTGGTTTCGGTGGGTCCACTGCACTTTTAACAAAAAAAATTTTGAGGTTGGGGGCTTTCCTATACACAAATTTAGGATATTCATCTATATATTTACTTAATTCAGTATCATTCCTTAACAGATGCTAGTGTTTTCTTATCACATTCTCTGTCTGTTTATATTTGCTGTTAAAATCTGAAATAAAAGGAATAAAA
This sequence comes from Limnodynastes dumerilii, assembly GCA_011038615.1. Classification (NCBI taxonomy): domain Eukaryota; kingdom Metazoa; phylum Chordata; class Amphibia; order Anura; family Limnodynastidae; genus Limnodynastes; species Limnodynastes dumerilii. The sequence continues at coordinate 6,256 of WWET01004623.1, read as the reverse complement.
TCAGTATTTTTTTGTGATCTTAATTTTCTTATTGTGGAAAAATAGACTATGGTTTTAATCTTTCTCCCTATGAATAATAAGTCTCACATTTATGGTCATTCCGCCCTGCAAACGCCCAACCCTGTCTGATCGGGGAAACTAAGCGGGTTTGGGCCTGGTCAGTACCGGCATGAGAGACCACTTAGGAATACCAGGTACAGTAAGGATAATGAGACAATTAAGAGATTGATTTTAACTATTTTATATTGCCATTTTATTACATTATTTATTTTTTAATATTTATTTTTTTTATTATTTTTTACTTTTTGAGATTATGGTCCATTTAGCACTCACAATTCACAAGCAAACTTTTGTATTGTATTTATTCTCACACTCACATATTGTACCCCTGATGGGGGTTTTTTTTACAGTTATTTTTTATACATTTTTATGTCACCCTCACTTTTCACATGAACACTCCTATACATTTTATCACATTTAGTTTACATAGTTCATTAGTTAGATTTATGTTTCACACAAATATCACATTCTTTTATAAGAACGAATATATTGGTAGTGTTCAGGGTTTCCCTAGTTTAAAGTTTTAGTATAGGTCTAGCAGAATTATACAATTAAGAATAAGGGTCTTTAGTTTTATTAGAAATGGGAAATGAGAGCAATACATTGGTTCTATTGGATAGGCTGTTGCTTTGGTTAATAGTGGCTTTAATAGAAAGTCAATAATAAAAAATCTTATTGTTCTATTCTATTTATTATACAATCATATTTATTGTTATTATAATCTGTGTTATTAAGGAACAACCTATTTTTAGTATGGTAGGGATCACTAGTTCTAACGGATAGGCTGTTGTTTTGGTTGATATTACCATAGTGGTTTTAATAGATAAAAAAAATGTTTTAATTGTTTTTATACTATTTCATGATAATATAATCTGTGTCATTATAGAATAATCTATTTTTAGTATGGTAGGTTTTTTGCTTAAACATAATTACTAGTCCATAACGGATCGATTTTTGTAGAGGCAGTATAGAGGTTGATCATTTAAGTTGATTACTATAATTAATTGTTTATAATTTTAATACTATAAGAAAAGTGGATATTTTACATTTATATTTATTTATATTTGTTTGTATTAATGTAATTTTATTGTAATTTATTTAAATGATTATAATATGAAGCACTATTGAATTGGTAACAGAATGTGAAAAATACTTTTAGTTTCAAAGTAACATATCATTGATTAACAAAGATAAGTGTAAACTAAGTTTACGAATGTATAATATTATTGCAATTTTCAGTTGATGTTTATAGAATGTTTATAACGCTTCCTTATAGAGCTCTGATGTGGGTAATGCGCGTCGGTAATCAGAGCTAGTTATGTTACACCTGGGCGGCCAGTATTTAAGGAAGGGGAGAGGAGAAGTATCTACCACGTCTGGCCCTAAATGCGGCAGTGGTATAGAGACCCGCGCTGAGAGTTCCATACCGCTATCGGACTGAATTGGTTACAAGCCGCCAGTGAGAATTTCGGAAACTCGGTCCATTTTCTTCACAGGAAAAGAGAAGAAAAGAGATACATCGGTCCTGATCCAGAGTTCTGCCGATGCGCTGTGCATACTATTGCAAAACATATCGGCATGCACTCCCCCTGACACTCCTCCTGTGGCCAGCGTAAATACACACTGTTACGCCGGCTGAAGCCTACCCTAACTTCAGCCAGCGTAACAGTGTGTAAATACATCGGCCACAGGAGCGTGTGTCCTATCCCGCCCTCATTAGCTTACCTCTCCCCGTCTTCCTTGCCTAACTCTTGCGTATTTAAGGCGTGGAATGCCCCCTCGCCGTAAATACGCAACAGTTAGGGACGCCCGATTCTAAGGAACGGGTTTCCCTAACTACGTCGGGCAACATCTGCCCAGCTCATGCGCAGATCGGCAGAAATGCGATCCACGAGCAGCGGAAGTCTGGGTCAGGCCCATCGAGTATAAACATAGACATTCTGGTACGAAGGGAGGGTTGACAGCGGGACCTACTGATTTTAATTTGTGTATTGTGTTCCTTGATTGTTTTATATGTTTATAAACTAGTGTATTATTTGAACATACTGGACTAAATGTTTTTTTCTGTCTTGAGGTGACATGAGAAGATTTCATTGAAGGAAGACTACACCTATTAAATAACCTCTCCCCCACAGCTGCCTGCCGCTAGATATTTTAGATTGTTATATCTACTTATTGTTTATTTATTATTTGGACATTGTATTATGGACAACTTAGAATTATCCACAATATCAGGATATGTCCGCACTGAAGTAAAACTGATATACACCTTACAGATTTTTATGAGTGTTCTTAAACCTAGTTTATTTTTCCTAAAGTATTTGAGCAATTGATGTTCAAACAGGATTGTGTGTTTTATTTGTACAGATTAATTATCACAAATCTTTTTAGGATTAATAGCAATTTTATTACAGAGCACTGATTTATTTAAATTATTATATTCACATACTTATCTGTGGAAAGTAGATGTTCATGTTTGAAATAATGTTGCTGCCTGATGTATAGTGCTTAATATTCCTTTCTATCAACTAGATCTGCGGTAGTAGCTGGATCAGCTCACAGCAACAGGTGGTGCACCAGCCCGTCTTGAGCCGCCACTGGTTGCCATAATGATTTCCTTCTGCCTGCCACAGTGATGGTCTGAGTTGTCCAACTTTTATAAATTGATAGCCCAGACTTTGGGCCCGATTCAGTTAGCTTTGCACCAGAGTTATTTGCTGTGCGATGCTAATTCCGCAAATTTTTCTTGGGACATTTTTATGCGCACCCCATAGTGGTGTGCATAAAAATTTGTTCATTTTCCTATTGTATATGACAAGAAAAAGCGCACCGTGATCTTTCTCCCATCATCGCGGCTAATTGAATTGGGCCCTTTCTGACGCCCCCCCTGAAAAGTTGGCACTGAAGGCAACTTGCTTACAATGCCTATAGGCCCTGTCTCATATACCGTTTTTTCATATATATTATTATCCAGAGCATTTATCAATGTCAACTAGAGACTTTGCTAGTTTTTTAAAGATGACCTTGACTGCTTAGGAATAGGACACTATGGGAGCTTTTTTGGATCTAATTTATCCATACTCCATTGATAGATATATTTCAACAGAAGGAGAGGCTTTGTCCCTTTATGAGAGCTCCAGGAGAGCAGATTACAGGACTTTTACTGAAGACTCAGGGAGTCCACATCCTTGAAAACAGATCTTGTCCATCATATAGGTGGTATGTGTGATTCTTACCAATGATCAAGTGGAAATTTAGAAGTGGGGATATGTCATTTTCTAATGAAAGACAGATTTCAAATCCTTAATTTTTCCTGTGGTGAATCACGCAATGGAAATCAATAGCAAACTGTAATTAATTTATTCCCATGAAAAAAAAGTCTACATTTTAACTTTATGAAATAAACTGTAGTTACAATGGGCTGGATCCAGACTTAAGTAAGAGCTTGAAATTAGTTACTCCTGGACTAAACCATGTTGATTGCAGGGGAGTCATATTTCATCTGTTGCAAACAGTATTAGAGTTGAAAGGTGATGTTTCCCATCTCAAGTCTAAAAAACAGTGTGATAGTAAAGCTGGTCAGTATCTGTGTGCAGTAAGCAATTCAAAGATATATCCCTGCATGCAAAGAATAGAATAAACTTGACTCCGCCGGCAATCAACATGGTTTAGCCCAGGAGTAACTAATTTCAAGCATTTACTTAAGTCTGGATCCAGACCAATAATTATAATTTTTTTTTTTTATCAACATTTCCAAATTAACAAGTATCAAGCATCATATTATTCTCTGTACTAGAATTGAGTTGATGTAACACCCTGAAATGTTGGTAATAGGAGTGGGGTGTAGTGCAAGGTTACAAATGGCGGAAGTGAATGCAGTTTAAGAAGATACTTGGAGAAAATGACAACTGACACAACTTGGTTCAGAAGAAAAAGGAATACATTTTACTAATCTTCTTTTAAGTGTAATATTCTCATTTACCATTTATTTTCATAAATATGAATTGCTTTTTACAATGAATTAAATATATTGACATTCAAGATTCATTGACATAAGTTAACAATTCCATAGAAATCTTTTAGTCAGCTTTTACATTTGACTTTTCTTTTAAAATTAAATACTTTTGAATGAATGTCCACTCTTTACTTATTACATCAATATGCTTATATTCAGAAGACCTTAGCAGAAAAATATTTAACTTTTACTTTATAACATTTAGGATTAAACATTCTAAGTTTAAATTAATACAACACACTTTACTCCCTCAATTTCTTTCTTTTCTCTCTCCACAACTATTCTGCTTGTTGCCTTTCCTCACCACTCTCCTGTTATCTGCAGTAAGAAACTTTGTTGCCACTTCAGATCTCCTCCTCTCTTTCATCACTGTCTCTGTTCTACCCACCTATAAGTTACTTTTCTGTGCTCTCAGCTGCTTCAGACACTGTCACACTTTCTCTCCCTACAGTAACCTGCTCTCAGCCGTTATAGACACCGTCTTTCTCTCTCTCTCGCTAATAAACTGTTCCCAGCAGCTCCAATCTCTGTCTCCTCTCTAAGCACACCGCTGCTACTTCTGCTGTTGATGTCTGTCTCTGTCACCGCTGTCTCTCTTTTACTCTCTATCTGGACCACTGTTGCCTCCGACTCTGTCACTTTGACTAGCACTTCCCACGACCTGAACTGTCGCTCACTCGACTTGGACCACTACTCACACGACTTGGACCACTGCTCACACGACATGGACCACTGCTCCCTCGATCTGGACCACTGCTAACACAACCTGGATCGCTGACTGTCTCTCCCATCAATCATCTACGTCCTCTCCTTCTGCTCTGCACCGTCAACTGCCAACAACTAACTGTCACCCCTCTCTAACTGTTCTCCAGAAACTTCCAGACTCCCCATGTGCTACAACTCTTCCAGCCAATCAGCTGTCTGTTGCCGGGCAGCAGACTTACTCAACCTTGTTTCCCTCCCCATGTGCTGTCTCCCGGCTAGAGCCTTTGTACAACCTGCATCCATGCATTGCAGGGGTGCCACACTGACAGGAAAAGATTTTGGGATGACCTAGAATATCAATTATTCTGAAAAATGAATAACTGAAAAATCTAGCAAAAAAAAAGAGAAAAAATTGTGTTTCACAATGGTGTCAAGGGGCCGGATGCAGAGCTGAGAATGACAGGTCACTTACGCACGCAAGTGCGCATTCCAGATGTTACGCTAGTGTTGATGATAGTAACACTAGCGTAGCAAGAATCGTATGGAACTTTGTTCTGTACGAGCCCATTTCCTGTAAACTGGGCTGTGCTTCCCCTCCGCCTGCTAAAGTGGGAAGGGAGAAGCTTGCTAATTGTACAGTGTGGGAGGGGGCTCATGGACCTCTCCCCCACTAATAGAGAAGAATAGAGAAAAATGTTTAAAGGGCTTTTATATACACTTGATGAGTATAATATTCCAGAACATAGAAATCTACCATATGTGGAAGAACATATTGGTTTGATTCTAAAATGGATGTTAAAAGAACACAATCTCAATTTAGAAAAATGAATGAAACTTTTTCGACTGCTTGTGAGGTGAACCTAAGTTGAATGTAGATGTTGAGTACATTCACAGAATAAAATATAATACGGTATAATTCAATAAATGCAGCAACACATCCTATAGGCAGCCGGCATGGTTTGTTGATACGATGTGCCTATTTGTGACACATCATATTTTGGCAATACAGCCACAACAGGAGGGATTTTCTTCCACCTTAAAAGAAGACAGCATGGGCACCATGACTAATCTGGATTCGATTGCTCCAAAGGAGACAGGTAGTATATTCCCCTAACCCAAACCCTTACCGTAATGCTCACCCCAACCCTTTCCTTCTATCTTTTAAACCTTAATCCTCCATGTCCCTTAGCCTAACCCTTCCCTTCTATTAGCCTAACCTTAACTCTACATGTCCCACAGCCTAACCCTAGCCTTCCCTTTGAGCCAAACCTTAACCTTCTAAATAAATGTGGGGATGATGTGTATTAAAAAGTAAGTTTGTTAACTGCTTCCCATCAAAAGGTCCTCTTACTAAAATCTTCCATATATCCCCATGATATTTATCATACAAAGGAAAAAGAAATAGAAGCTGTAAATAATCACAATTGATTTTTTTTACACATAGTGTCGAAACAGAAAATTAATTGATTCATAAAC
>WWET01004622.1:90650-101749 GCA_011038615.1 Limnodynastes dumerilii | reverse complement strand
ATTTAAAGTGTACAGTATGGGCGTGCTAAGCTGCGTACGTTCGCGTAGTCTGTACGCCCGTTAGCGGACGTATTCTGTTACGTTAGGAAAAGTTAAGGTAGGGTTTGGGTCGCGTAATGTGAGAAAATACGTCCGTGCAAGGGGTGTGCCGTGGGGAATGTATTGACCTTACGTGTACGAAAATACGCACTGCTAAAATACGTACGCACACACGTAGTTCTGGATCTACCCCTTACTAGAGGTTAGAGAGTAGTCCATGGCATCCTTGTAAAAGTTTATCAGTATTGGCCATTGCTGCATTAGGTCCTGTAATCTGAAAGTGGTCAGGTCAATAGATTTCCCTAAAGACACAGATAATGAATAGTTAGGGCAGTACAATACAATAGCTTTGTGTTTGTCAAGGTCAACAAGCCTTGGGGTGTGAGATAATGGCACAATCTTGGTTAAGTGGAATGCAAAGCAGACTGGACTGGATCCAGAATTGCGTACGCCAGAACACTTACGCATTCAGAATACGTAAGTGCTCCATGTGTGCGTCCTGCGCATGTAAAGAGCATGGCGATCCACTGTTACAAGTGATATAGGATCAGATCCAGAACTAAGTACTCACGTTGGGTCTTGATCCAGACTTAATAACGGCAGCTAATGTACGCAATTGGCTTGTGTAAGTCTGACTGTGGGAACGCACTGCACGTGCGCGTGGCAGATGGTACTCATCGTAACTCTGATCATGCGTAACTTGTATGTTATTCCGTATGATAGGGTGTGACATCGCTACGCAAGCCGAAAATACACATTGTGGGCGGAGGGAGGCATTTTAATTGTACATTATGGACGGGGTTAGGCACTTTTGTACGACACAGCATTAAGTACAAGTGGAGATACGCAAGGAAAATTAAGGTAGGGTTCTGAACACGTAAGTCAGCTCAGTTACGTGCGTGCGAAGGGAGTGCCCGGGGGAGGGCATTATACTTAGTAGCGCGTAACTTAGGTACATAAAATGATCTTAAGTCTGGATCAGGCCGTACGTTTATTCGCGGAGCGTATTTTCGTGCTCGTAAATTCGCTACACTCCCCTCGGCACACCCCTTGCACGGACGTATTTTGTCAAGATACGCTTTCCAAACCCTACCTTAACTTTTTCCAACGTAACCACTGTCATACGCACACGTACGTATGGGCTGAACGAATTTACGCAGCTAAGCACGCCCATACTGTACACTTTAAATACAGATGTATTTTGGAGTAACGTAAAATTGTCACGCCCACATGTAAGTATTTACGTGACACATACGTGAATGGCCCATATGTTCACAATTACGCTACGTTAATGTGCGTATTTTCTATGGTGCACATGCGCAGTGCGTTCAAAACAGAGATTTTACGTCTCTGCCACGCGCAAATTCGCTTCGAAGCGTTGTTCTGGATCAGGTCCATTACTCGTAAGTCTCCACAATGGAGGATAACATATGCAAAGTGCGTTTCTAGATTACATACGTGAGTGGGTACTTCGCTCGCCCGTTCAGAGCGTCTGTGCCCTGAGCCCGACTTTAATATTTACACACGCCCCTGTGTGTAACAAACTGATTTGTAATGAAGAATTGTAAGTAATAGAGGATCTGATGATTTAAATACCTCCCCCACCCCCCCACACATACGAATTGTACGCATAGTGTCTCGTCCACCCCCTCTGGCGGAATGGGTTACATTGCGTGATTCAGAATCGTTTGCAGTGCTTTGTTTTTCTGATGAGTAGACGTCATGTCCTGTACGTGCAGAACACACGCATGTAGTACTTACGCATTTTGAATGCTTAAGCGGCCTGTCGTACACAATCCAGGATCCGGTCCATAGCAATTTATAGAAAGGAATGTGGACACATTATCACCTAATTGAATTCTATATGTTATGGAACACAGTGCACTGCATAAAGTTTATATCTGTTGAAAAATAAGGGAAATATATTACTGTGCGGCAGGTTGTACCTCTCCTGTATGTGGGGAGGGGCCATTTTATGGGGTTACCCAATATTTCTGAATCTGTAACCTACAGTATGGGCAAATCTGCAAACCATGTACTGCCAGGGTGCTCACTATGGACCTGATTCCCACTTCTTACGGATGCACGCTTTCCGTATGTGTGGGAGTCTGTCCGTCCACACGAGAGACGGGATTTAATGCCCCCTATCTCACCCCTTTCTCGTTCAGAATAAGTGTGACTTACGTTGCCTTAAGTCACACTTGCAGATCGTCAGTCCGTCCGGTCGCTGATCCACTCTTAAATGGGGGTAACCTCCCTCACTGTACAATCTACATGCTTCCCCCCCGCCCACCTTGGCAGGCGAAGGAAAGCACAGCCCCTTTCCAAGTAAATGCCACTGTATGGAACTAAGACTCGGATTCCCAGATCTGGTGTGAGTTAGGTGCAGACAGACTCGTACCTAACTCACCCATCTTGCCCCCATCCCGCCCCCCTTTTTAGGTACATTATGGCACTTACGAGTGCCATAACTCCACCCCCCCTCCCACTTTTTCCCAAACTCTCCCCGAGGCAGCATTCCGCCGCCTCTTTTTACCTAAAATACCGGAGGCAATCTATGTACCAAACTGATACGTAGATTGCGTAAAGGACCTACAGATACGCACCTAAGGAGCGAATGCTAAGCTTGTAACACTAACGTAACATCTGGAGAGCTCATGCGTCATTAGGTACGGAGATCAATTCCTGCATAATGGTTTTATTTGCGTTACATCTGCCATGCACAGATAGGGAAAAAACACAAACATACGCGCACGGCCTGTGTTTATTTAGGAACGTTATTAATACGGCCCTATAATCCTAGTTTTCTGTGCATGTAAATGACTGTTTTTTTTATATAACACACAGGTTTTTATACTGCAGTTTAGAGTTTATCTATTACGTGACACTCCATTGTCTAAATCTATCTACACATTTATAATGTTCCTCCCCTCTATGACAACATGGTGCTAATTATGTCTGTTTTTCATCGTCTAACTCAGTGTCAGACACTATACATGCACTGATCTAGTGAAATAATCAGCTCTCTGGGAATTGATGGACTGAACGTCTATGAATATTCATGGAGTGCTGGATTGGCTGTCTCTATCTGTGATGACAAACATACACTATAACAGGGGACAATGACATCTTTGTTATGGTGGTGTGAATCATTTTCACATTTTTGTAATAGCTTTAACCTAAACTACAATTTATAAGCCGTGTAAACAGTAAGCATTAAACATAACACTGGATTTATTCTCTTTCTATTATTTTGATTTTCCCTGGTTTAACGTTTCGCCTGTGTATAGAGAAATACTGGAACATGCTGATAAGTTGGCTTGTCCATGTCTGCGCTGGTCTTTCATGTTACTAGGGAAACCAGTGCTTAGTGTCCAGTCTTCAGGAATGCAAACAAACTTACACCAAGCAGAGAATTTCTCCATTCAGTCTCCCAGCAATCCTCCAACAAAGACAAATATTTCTTTTTATTATTATTATTATAATTATTATTATTATTACCATTTTGTCTCTCCGCTATGCCCTACTCCTGTCTTTCCTCAGTGCTCCCCTCTGTCCGTTCATCATGTCATCCTAATGTGTCTCTCTGCTGCTCTCCTCTGTCTTTCCCTCTACCCTGTCCTGCTTCTGTGTCTATCTTCAGTGCTCTCCTCTTTTTGTCTGTCCTACTCCTTTGTCTTGTCCTGCTGCTCTTCTCCGTCTGTACCTCCACTCTGTCCTGCTTCTGTCTCTCCCCCGCTGCTCTTCTCCGTCTGTACCTCCACTCTGTCCTGCTTCTGTGTCTCTCCCCCGCTGCTCTTCTCCGTCTGTACCTCCACTCTGTCCTGCTTCTGTGTCTCTCCCCCGCTGCTCTTCTCCGTCTGTACCTCCACTCTGTCCTGCTTCTCCTCTGTGTGTACTTCCGCTCTGTCCTGCTCCTGTGTCTCTCCCCCGCTGCTCTCCTCCGTCTGTACCTCCACTCTGTCCTGCTTCTGTGTCTCTCCCCCGCTGCTCTCCTCTGTCTGTACCTCCACTCTGTCCTGTTCTTGTGTCTCTCCCCAGAGCTCTCGTCTGTCTGTCTCTCCATTATGTTATGCTCCTGCTTCTCTCTCCTCTGTTTTCCTCTGTCTGTCCCTCCACTCTGTCCTGCTCCTGTGCCTCTCCCCACTGCTCTTTTTGTCTCTCACTCCACTCTGCCTATTGCTGTGTCTCTTCCTGCTGCTTTCCTCTATCTGACTCTCTGCTCTGTCCTGTCCATTCACTCATCATTTTCCACTCGCTCCGCTCTGTTTTCTGATGGCCACTGCTGGAGCTGCATCATTCGCAGAAAAAGTTTGGGTTTAGAGTTTGCGCTAGGTTTGATGCTAGGACAATAAGTGTCGGCACTACAATATCCTATCTGAGAGGAGTCGTTCAACAATCCTGTCAAATTGAGAAAAGTTGATCAGTTAAATCTGTGTGTATTTAGTGGAGACATGTTAACTCTCATCTTTGCGAACCTTTGGTGATTATTTGTTTCTATATAGCGCTATCAGATTACATAGCGCTTTACAGAGAATATTTCACACTCACATCAGTCCCTGTCTCATTGGAGCTACATGCTAAGGCCCATGGGCCTGATCCAAAACTACGCTGGGCAGCTGGCCGTACTTGGACACACTCCCCCTGTGGCCGGAGTAATTACACACTGTTACGCCGGCTGAAGACTACCTTAACTTCAGCCAGCGTAACAGTGGGTAATTACGCCGGCCACATGCTCATAAGTCCCTAACCCAGCCCTCCCTATCTAATTTCCCTCCCCCCACCTACCTTCCATAACTACGCTGTAGTTACGGATGCCCGATCCAGGGCACCCAGAAAAATGGATTACGCCGCGCAGATACGCAACTGTAGTTACGGATCAGGCCCATAGTGTGTGAAAATGAAACCGAGACACTGGCATGCGCAGGTAGTGACCGCCTGCCGTAACTAAGGCAGGCGGCGTCGATTAGTAACAGGCTCCATAAGACACACAGTAGGGTTCATTTATTCAGTAGCTTATTAACCTACCAGCATGTTTTTGGAGTGTGGGAGGAAACCAGAGCACCCGGAGGAAACCCACACAGACACGGGGAGCACATACAAACTCCACACAGATAAGGTCTTGTCTGGAAGTTGAGCTCATGAACTCAGCGCTGTGAGACACAAGTGCTACACACTGAGTCTCCATGCTGCCTCAAATAACGTGTACATTTTGTCGTTAATGGACATGTGGGTCTGATTTAGCTTTAGAATCAAAAACAAGAAATGGTTTAAAATTGCTTCAGGCTGTAACAATTTTGTACTACAGGGAAAGCAAAATGAATGTGTATGTACAGACTTAGAGTTGAGGGATTGTTGAGGATCAGGCCCATTGTTTCTATGTGTAGATGGCAAAGAAGTCACTGCAGTTACAGGTGTTATTCAGATGCTATTGAATTTACATGGGCATCCACATCCTGTTATAGGGACGCTTTTGCTTCTTAATACTGCCATTTTTAAGGAAATGTGTTCACTTCCTGCACCTGTAAAAGCAAAAACCTATTAATTTCACGTCATATTAACAAAAGAAACATTCTAGTCATCTGTAAAATGAGTTTGTTAGTCACATTCAGCTTTCAAAGGTTACATGCTTGCTAAGACGCATTTAGGAGGGGTGTTCAATTAGGAACAAAGTACATGCACAAACATCTGTGCTACCCAATCAGAGCATTTCAATCCACCGAGACTCCAGAGAAATGGCACCTCCCACATCTTGGACAGAGGGGCAGTTTCTTCTAAGTACAGTGTATGGTATTGGCGTTTCTTCACGATGCATACAAATAAAATTTTCTGTGCACTTGGGTAGGAAAAGTCTCGGTAGCCCCAGACTGTCAGAAGTCTGTGTGACTTGGAGCCGCTAAGTTCCCATGGGGGCCTGCATAATGCGCCCAGATCCCTCCACATCTTTTTCTATGACTGGAAAATTGTTACCCCGACAGTCTGAATGATGACGGGTAGCCTACTGACACCTCTGTGTGATAGGGCATTATCTCAACACCTGTCAAATGGAATATTGCAATAACAACGCATAAACTGGCAGAACACTAGGACAATTATCGTTCCCAGTAGGAATTGACAGATATATGGGATGATTTTCCACAGGGGAAAGGTTATTGGCACCAGACACTTCTCCTGCTGGGACTGTTCATGCTATCAGGAGAGTCATGCAGCTAGCTGGTTGGCTGGCTGCAGTCTTACTCTGATAGGCTGGAACTCCTGTCAATCTAGGCTGGAGACCCATGTAGCTAAACTGTTGGCTGGCTGCAGTCTTTCTCTGATTGACTGGACCTCCTGTCACTCTAGACTGGAGACCCATGCAGCTAGACTGTTGGCTGGCTGCAGTTTCACTCTGATAGGCTGGACTTCCTGTCACTCTAGACTGGAGACCCATGCAGGTAGGTGGTTGGCTGGCTGCAGTCTTACTATGATAGGCTGGACCTCCTGTCACTCTAGACTGGAGACCTCCTGTAGCTAGCCTGTTGACTGGCTGCAGTCTTACTCTGATTGACTGTACCTCCTGTTAATCTGGATCGGAGACCCATGCAGCTAGCCTGTTGGCTGGCTGCAGTCTCACTCTGATAGGCTAGACCTCCTGTCAACCTAGACTGGAGACCCATGCAGCTAGCTGGTTGGCTGGCTGCAGTCTTACTATGATAGGCTGGACCTCCTGTCAATCTAGACTGGAGACCCATACAGCTAGATTGTTGGTTGGCTGCAAAAAAAACCTAAATGAAAGAAAAAAACCAGCTCTGTGCAGAACCTCTCACAATGACAGGCTGCTCAGTGCTGTAACAGTAGACACACAGACGGAGAGAGGACACAGTGGACTCCGTGTCCTTTCTCCCTCTGTGCGCCCACTGTCACAGTGCTGCAGAATCTCAGTGCATATACACTACATGATTTAAGGAGCTTGCTCCCAATATAAATCAAACGTGTCAAACGATCAAATAATCATACCAGAGCGTTTCTGTAAGCTTATTGGGCGCTTGAAAAATCATCCTGACCAGACACTACAACGATTTTTGGCCCGATCACTCCATAATTGGATGATAAGGTCGATAATCACTCTAGTGTATAGTGTACAGCTTTACTGTGTTTGGTATTACAATAATCCTAAACCTGACCCAAATGACTAATATTGGGCCTGATCCAGACTTAAGGTCATTTTACATATGCAAGTGTACCTAAGTTACGCACTATTAAGGGTAATGCCCTCCCCCTGTCACTCCCCTCTCACTTATATAAATAACTTAGCTGACTTACCATAACTTTTCCTTGCGTACCTCTGGTTGTACGTAATGCGTTTTCATGTGTAAGTGCCTAACACACACCCACAATGCGTGTAATCAGCTTGTGTAGGGATGTCACGTCCTATCGTACATACTTACGTACAAGTTACGTACAAGCCTGCGCAGTGTGTTCCCACAGACAGATTTACGCATTCCGGCTGTGTAAATTGGCTGTTGTTATTAAGTCTGGATCAGGGCCATTATTTCTAATCACTAACTAATTACCTATTACTTACCTTTGATGCAAGTCCAGCGGTGGTCATGTTAGAAAAGAGAAGAAAGAAGAGAGATGGCGTAAAAGAGCAGCGTGAAGATAGTGGGCAGAGGACTGTTGAATTTTTAATGTCAGTGGTACAAAAGGATACCCCTGCCAACATAACATTTTAATAAGTTAAAACGATGGTGTCGACTGCGTCATTGTCATACTGTATTTGTGGCGGCACGGACAAAATATAACGTACATGAATCTAGTGCATACTTATTAGACTAAAGCAGGGTGCACACTGGGGCTTTTCAGCAGATGAGGGCCGTATTCAGAGATCCGTTTTTGACGAAAGTTCCGTGCGTAATTTTTAGGATCGGATGAACTGCGCATCAACTGCACATGCGTAGTAACTTTTATACGCCGTCAATGTAGGGGATAAGCGCGGAAATGCCTAAGGGACGGACTTGTGAATCGGGCATGGAAAAATCCGCACCTAAGTCCGACGGAAATATATGCACTGAAGGATTAGCATAGAAATGGGCGGGGGGGGCATTTAGATGATGGAAAGTGGGCGTGCTTACAGTTATAGGGCCGCAAATATACGCACCTAAGACACCTAAGGTCGGAAGTGAGTGCGGTTAGTTAGGGCAAGTCAATGCAGGTCTAAGTCTACGTCCGCACGGAGATAGCAAGGGGAATGACTGGGATTTTGGTGGGTGTAACTTGCTCTGTCTTGCTCTGTAGGTGCTTATATTTGTGGGCTGATCGCAAGACGGATCTCTGAATACGGATGATAATCTTTCCAACAACATAATCAAAAAACTGTTTTATCAGTGTGAACTGTCCGAAGATCTCCCAAGACACAGGACACACTTGCAAATAGCAAAAGACATCTTTCCATCTTTGATCTGGCATATTAGGAGCTCCAAAAGATTAAATCCAAAGATTACAGACGTTTCAAAAGATTTTTGAGCACCTTTAGACAAGACACACTGGTAAGATTATCTGGTGAACCAGGCTTTTCATTGTGTGATTGGGAAGATTATCTTTAGAAAAAGCTTCAGTGTGTACCCAGCCTTACTGGCAGACACAGACAAATATATGCAATTGCTACAATGCCAATATCTATGAGCTCACCTGAGGTAGAAGCAATGTTAAAAACATAAGAATGAATTCAGTAAAATGTCTGGAATCTCACCATCTAAAAAATGAAGGTAAAATAACAATACCGCTATAAGGACTAAACAATTCATGGAGAATGATGTTTACGGCAGCCAGGACACAGTATATAATTAAAGGAGATAAAAAGTGTTGTCAGATGTTTCATGACCAAATCTCTGTACATCAGTGGCAGAAGATTCTATTCAGTGCTTCAAGGCCGCCTGCGTCATAAATTGAAAAGCAATACAGTCTCCGAAGGACATTAAGGAAGTAATCATTGCATTCAGAAGAGGAGCTTTTATAACGTTAATAAAATACAGTAGATTACCTGCAAGTGGTAGTTCCCATTATATTAAATCCTGCTAAATTCATAAAATATGGGTTGCTTGTAAATACCCGACAGTCATCAAGCACAAGAATATTTGGCTTGGTAGAAAATATTCTGAATTCCTTGGTAAGGAAGCATGCTGTGCATCTAAAAACAATCAGTTCCTGGGCAAGGTAACAATTCATAACATGCCTGCCAATTGCCAGTAAATTTACTGATATGCATTCAAATTTTAGGTTCACTGACTAATACTTCATGAGTCCTGTTATTGTGAAAGCTGCATTTTTTTTATCGAAGGAATAAAATTAGTTAAGTTATTATATATCCATTAAAGCAGTGTTCTCCCCCCAAAATTTCTGAATGGTATTCTATGGTAGCTGGATGGGGACAGACTGATATTTAGCAATAATAATACTTGACGGGATCCAGACATCCGTTCCCACTGCAGAGCGTCTTACTGGTGCTGCACTACTGGGGCTAAGCTTCTGAAGCATCAGAATCTGCCAGTTTTGTAACTATTTTGTTCTGTTAGTTGCGATCTACTGGAGGCAACAAGACATGGCTGGTGCTAGGGTTCAACACCCCCCTGCAAACTATAAATTTGTGCCCAACTGTTTAACAATTTAAATTTAACATCAGTAACCATCCTACATTACCGTATCCATGGGATACGACATACAATATAGACAGCTTCCTAGTTTCTGCTATACAATTCTCACTGCATTCAAGTGACTGCCTTACAATACTGACTTCATCCTAGTGATCGACATACAAAACACACTGCATCCTAGAGACTGCCAAATAATACAGAGTATATCCCATACCATACAGACATTATCCTAGTGACCATTATACCATACTCATCACATCCTAGAAAACACCATACAATATAGATTGCATCCTTGGGGCCACTATACCATAAATTGAACATTCTTGCTTCCAGACATCTAATCTCCCCCACCTTGTGTGTCGAATCCCCCATTATCCAGTCTCTACCCTTGTGTATCTTCAACCATGCTCTTCCCCTGGTGTTTCCAGCAATCAAACTTTCCCTCGTGTGTCTTCAACCATCCAACATCCCCTCCCTTGTGTATCTTCAGCCTTCCAATATTTTCTCCTTGTTTGTCTCCTGTTATCAAATCTCCCCCTCTTGTGTCTCCTGCCTAATGTATCCTCCCCCTTGTGTCTCCAATCATCAAATTTCCCCCTGCCTTGTGTATATTCAAACATCCAATCCCCAACCTATCTTTATAACCTCTCATATAATTGCTTTACTCCTCTGTGTGTGAATGTACTGGATAAGTCCCAGCTGACAGTGGTTGTCCTCCGATGGGCTGAACAGACTTTCCGCTGCTTCTGGTAGGCAATGGTGCCTATACAACCCATTGGAGGACAGTCGGGACTGAAAGCTGGAGATCACAATCAACATTTTGGTCAGGTCTGGCCTGGGTGGTCAGCTAAAATAGCCCAGTGAAGCACCCAGCTAAAAGGCCCCGGGAGAACAATGATTAAAGTAGGATTGCTGTATAGCAAGATTACAACAGTATAGTAAACTGGACCGTGACTTCCAAAATATGCATAGAAACATTCTATTAAAAACAACTTTATCATAATACTATAAAACAAAGAGCAACTGTAAAGCAATCATTTTGCAGCATTCTCTAATTCCTTTACAGTTTATAACCTATTGCCAACCTTCTGCTCATAACTCTGTGGTCATAACTACGGTCATCATAATTTAGCGGAGATTATGGAACTCAGTGACAGCTTGATGCGCTACTGTCATCGACCTTCTTTGTGATTTGCAATTCATACATTCATTGACACTAATGTATTTCTAATCGCAGTGTAACCTAAAAAACTCTCTTTCCTGAACTGTATGTTTTTCCTGCTATCCCTATCAGGGCCAGATTTACTAAGCTGCGGGTTTGGAAAAGTGGAGATGTTGCCCATAGCAACCAATCAGATTCAAGCTCTCACTTTCCTATTACATACTAGAGAATGTCAGCTAGAATCTGATTGGTTGCTATGGGCAACA
>WWET01004622.1:68180-79123 GCA_011038615.1 Limnodynastes dumerilii | reverse complement strand
GGCAAAATTTTCGTGTGTGTGGTAAAGTTTTTTTTTTTTTTTTTTTTTTTTTTTATCTAAACAGCGATAAAACCTTCCACAAAAGCTAGGGCCTGATTATCATCTTTTGCTCCATTCCTGAATAGTTATAGTTTCTCGTTGGCAAAATCTTGCAGTGTGGGGGCATTTTAGATGATACATACAAGATTTCTAATGATTTTTTTTATGTGAAAAAGGACTGCTGGACAGACATTTAACACAGGAGAAGAGGGCAGAGCGCTTCAGAGCCCCACACACTGACAGTCTGTAGAGCTGTGTCCTCTCTCCCTCTGTCTGGGTATACAGCACTGTATAGCCAGACAGGGAGAGAGGACACCGCACAGCAGCCTGTCAGTGTGATTTTATTTATTTATTTATTTATTTTCCTCATTGATGGTTTTTTTTTTTGCAGCCAACCAATAAGCTGGCTGCATGGGTCTCCTGTCAAGATTGTCAGGAGACTCAGCCAATCAGAGAGAGGCTGCAGGCTCTCCAGCAGAGATTATCTCCCCCAGCCTCTTTCAGTGTATGGTGCCGATATCGGGACATTTCCCCAGGGGAAAAACGTCCTGTTTATCGGCAGCCACACGCTAGGAGTGATAATCGCTCTAGTGTATGACCAGCTTTAGGCTGCAGGGAAGGGAGGCTTAGGCTGTGGGGAGGGGTGTATTAGGGTTAGGCTGTGGGGAAGGGAGTCTTGGGGTCAGGCTGTGGGGAGGTTAGGGTTAGGGTCAGGGTTAGGATAAGGGTAAGGGGAGGGTTAGGGTAAGAATTAGGAGAAGAGATGCTTACCATTCGCTGTTGCATCTTTGTCCTGGGAACCTACACCCCTGTTTATCTCCCTCTCTCATCTTGGACAGATATGAAGTGTAATGTAAAAGACTTGTGCTCCTTAAATACATTTTTGCAGAAATATCATTCTGTCTTTAAACTCATAGCTGTATTTATAGTCTTATTTAATCCCTGCTTAGTAGATGTTTTCTGATGCTTCCAGCAGGCAGTGAGACTGTTAGTCATGCTAACCATAACAGCCATTTAATAATGTAATAACACCCACACTTGTGGCTATCCTGCACTTGTTGAAAACACCGGCAGACATGTGTGGCTCAGGGTCTGTTCCACTCTTACTGTATTACTGTATGTGTAATTAAATATAAATAGTTTGGAAAAAGCCACGTCCTTCACTTGCTTTACCTGGGCTATCGGCACATAAAATAAACATTGGCATTTGCACACACCTAACTCACCCTTAAGTGTGAACCAGGTCCTATTTTACGCTATCTATGTAGCGTTTAGTTTTAAAGACCGCATGTACGCATTCTACATACAAGGAAACGCTACGTAGATAGCATAAAATAATTACTACGTATGCCTAGTACCTCTGTTAGGAAAACTAGGCATGTTGTTAATCCCGTCCAATATCGCTATCCGTTATTTGTGTACAATAAGCAATATTTTGCTTTTTTAGTATTTTCGCCGGCAGAAACAAATGAAGAAACTAAAAACCTTTGTTTCCCCCCCTCACTGTTTGTGTAGGTGTGAAGTAGAATTTTAGTAGATTGTTCTTCAGGAGCCGGTGACTTTGTGACTCACTCGCTATTGTTCTCTATGAAGAATAGCTGCGTAACACAGGTGGCTGTAGAAGGGAATTATTACCGCTGTATTTCATTCTATTTTATGCTTTGACATATGTCAGGAAGCACCAGAACCCCTGAAAAAACAGCTGCTTTATTCCCTATTATGTTTTGAAGCACCAGAAATAATTATTTTGGACCGGATTCACAGAAAAGAATGAGTACGTGCGGATTCGCAAAAATACATATCTAAGTGACGAGGCAACGCCCATCACACTCCCAACGTTCCTACGGATTTCATCTGACTTCCGCATCCATAGGGCTACCTTACCTCTCCGTGCATATGTCTGTAATTAACCTGCGCATGCTCGGACCACTGTGCTACACGCGGAAGTTGATTCCGTACATGCAGCACTTCCATATGTGGGGCAGGACAGATGTCTGTGCTTACTATATACACAGGGTGGGCTGGCCTTCATATTTAAATTGTACAGGGGGGGGCGGAGTTTAGCCGTTAAGTTCGATCTGCTCTGCGCTGTAAAACTTGCATGCCTATAGGATAAGGTAGGGTTCACGTGAGTGTCCAGGACGCTGTATGTGAGTGGGGGTGTCATTTCCAATCATGTATGAATTTAACTAGCAGCTGACGGTACTTCACCGTTTGTTCATGCTGCCCATTATCTGTCTATTATAATAAATTGTTAACCATAAAAAATTGTGTTTATAAATAAATGTTAGAATCACTGACATACACAAATACAATAAAAAAAACTTATTTCAGTTGACAAAATAAGATGAGTTCTACTTACCTGCCAGACACCTAATTCAACTATTACCCAATGTACCTAGATGTGTGCAACTTGATATATTAATATTACAAATGATATAATATAATGATATAATATAATGAGGTCCTGAGTTTGATTCCTGGACTAGGTCTTATCTGTGTGGAGTTTGTATGTTCTCCCCGTGTCTGCGTGGCTTTCCTCCTGGTGCTCCGGTTCCCTCCCACACTCCAAAAACATGCTGGTTGATTCATTGGCTGCTGACTAAATTAATCCGTGTATGTATGTGTTAGGGAGTTTAGAATGTAGCTGTAATAGGGCAGGGATTATAATGAAATATTCTCTGTAAAGCGCTACGTAATCTGGTAGCACTTTATGAAAGCCTGTTAATAAATAAATAAATAAATACCGCAGTAGTATCAGTTACAAATGTCACTCTGCAATCAGCCAATCAGAAGCGCATAGCTAGTGCTGCTGATCATCATTATTAGCAATGTGTCACTTCCTGTAGCTTCATCAGTGACAGTCCCTATACATCCGCTTCCTATGCTCTATGCAAGAGTTTAGACGTTCTCAAAGTCCCCCTTAATGTTTAGCAGTGTTCTATTCTACGCAGGTGCATTAAAGTGCAGGGGAGGACAGCAATGCAGACATAAATGGGACACTTGCCGCAAGACAGCCTCCTCCTTGGGCCCCCTCCAAAGATCATTATAGGGCCCAGTGATGCTTATAGCTCTACCCCTTTGTCTACATTCATATCTGCTGTCATTTACAATCTCTTATTGACTCTTGACCGTATTCAGTCAGTTTTTAGGATCCTTCTGGTGCTTAAGAGTGCCATAGGACTTCCTTAAGTAACTGTGTGGGGTTTCCTTAAGAAGATCCCTTCCCCACTCCCTCCCCGGCTCATTTAAGGACAAATGTACACCTTTTAGCATGTACAATGAGTACCGTATTTTTCGGACCATAAGACGCACCTAGTTTTTAGAGCAGGAAAACAGGAAAAAAAAATATTTTGAACCAAATAGTGTCCACCACCCATCATGTCCAGCACCCAACATCTCCCATCATGTCCAGCACCTATCAGCACCCATCATGTCCAGCACCCAGCTACAGTACAATATACTTAAACTGTTGTCCCCGTTCTGCCGTCTCCTGCCTCTCCTCTGCGGGCTTCTCGGACGCTGATGTGACCTCAGGTCACTCCAGCGTTGGGGGGGGGAGGAGCTGCTGCACTGCTCTGCCTGTCACACAGTACAGACAGAGCAGAAATAACGGTAATGGACGCCGCTGTGAAGCGGTGTAAGGCATCAGAGTGATGAGAGCACCTTACATTGCTTTCACAGCAGCGTTCATTACGCTGCTGACAGCCAGGGAGCGGGGGGATGAGTGCCTGGATGCACCGCATCCCCCNNTGGATGTCCCGCCTCCCCCCCGGGAGCGGGTCCCGACGGACCTGCTCATACCCCAAGGTGAGTATTCGGACCATAAGACGCACACACTTTTCCCCCCACTTTTTTTGGGGGAAAAAAGTGAGTCTTATGGTCCGAAAAAAACGGTATTTTAGGCATATAATCCACGTGTGTACGCTTTGTAAACCTATTATGATTGATTTAGCAAATATTAATTCATTTTTTTATATTTATTTGAAATTATAGGATGTGTGACTTCCACAATTGCCTAGACAACGTGACCATGGTGTTAGTGAATAATAAAGCAATAGGTAGTTATAAAACTAATATATACAGTATACACACTTCACCTTGTACTAAACATCGTAACAATAGCTAAACGTAACCTTTTAGTTGGTCTTTAGGTAGGTCTTATACCCATATAAGAGTAAGCAGCACTTATATAAGCACATGGTGACACATTCAGTTTAAGAAAGAGAAGATGAAAGCAATTACATATACACTAGAGAATACTATTGTATGTCAGAGCTCAGATTGCTGTGACAGCTGTGCTCCTTGTAACCAGTGCCCCATATTCATTTCTCTTTCTATTCTACTATTAAACGTTTCAGCCCTTTATGCAGTCACGTTGTGCAATAAAAGTAGACGCATGTATACATTGATCCCCTCTGACCACTTCCAGCCCTTGAATAGTTTTTGTTTTGGTGCTTGTTTTGCCCAAATTTAAAGCTCGCCTCCCAATGTTAGTCAGGTCTGTCCTATGACGCTGTCATTAGTTATCAAGCAGTCATGTGACATGGGTTAAGTTTCAAGAGGGCTGGCTACAGGTCTAAACATGCCAAGTCCTTCTGCTGTCACATGGTCACTGAGTGACTGACTGTGGGCCGTATTCAGGGACACGATTATTTAAAAGTACGCAATTAAACGCACGCATGGTGCAGGCCAAACCCCCCCCTGACACTCCCCTCTCTCAGCCGTGGTTTTGGTGACTTTGCCACCATAGACCACTTGCGGTTGCGTGCGTATGTGTCCTCCGTCCATGTGATTCTTTATAACCGCGCCTCCCTGCGTTCATCAAAATGGTCCCCCATCCACTTTTATGTGAATTTCTCTGTGCGCCTGAGATGGGTGTGTATGTTCCCAAGTGTGATTCGCAAGTACGTCCGTGAGGTACTTGCGTGCATATAGTACGTGAAGTATGTAAATGAAGTTACTATGCGTGTGCCGTTGAGCAAAAACATAAAAATACGCACCCAGCTCACCTCAGAAATGGATCTCTGAAGATCGGGTTTTCCTTTTCTTCTGGAATGAGCTTTTACCGGTATATAGCACTCCTACAACATAACCCATTCTGTTAGGTACAAAATGCTCTATTCCTGAGCTTCCAACTGTCAGTTTCTATGGTAACCACCTTTGCTGAAGAGAGAAATGTTTTTTAAATATCCATTAATTAACCAGGTGAGTAACCATTAGAAGCTCAGGAGCAGAGTAATGTGTGCCTAATGGAAGGGGTCATGTTGGAAGGTAAAGGATTTATCTGTGGCGGCAGAATAGGGGCCGCTATCTATCTCTGGGCTTCTGACTCGGGAGACCCCTGAAAATCGGGCATTTCTCCTGGTATCCCGGGACAAATCTTCTCAATGATCGGAGCATCTCCGTAACATCAGAAAAGGGAATCCTTCACACTGAGAGCAATAGACATGAATACCCATACTCCCTGTCTACCATTACGGCTTTGAGAAAGGGCACGCCTGCCCAAAACGCGTCAGTTGGTGCAAACTGCTTCCTGCCCCTGTTTCCTCAGTCTCCACAGGACTTTTCCACTGCGCTAATTTGGAGCTCCCCCAGCCACCCATTGAATGCGGTTCTTCCACCTTCAGTACATAGACAGTGTTCCGGTTTCTATTTTTATCGGTTCAGTTGTCTTATCTGTGTTTGTGTATAATCATTTTTTTTTCCCCCTGCTGGATGAGCTTCTGTGCATTAAGTAATAACCCTTTGGATGCCCACAAGACACATTCTTATATGCCGTTTTATACACGAGAGCTAGTTTTATGGACTGGTGTTTAACCAAGTATATCACATTTCTTGGGTTAGATCAGTGCCTCTCACTGACCTAATCTTCTTGCTTATCCTTTTCTGGAGTAGTAGACCCTCCCAGATCCAAGAGAGGCTGCAGATCCTAGAGCGCAGCATCTCCGAACTTTTCTCCCTAAAATGGTGCATGGCTTGTGTCACAATACGTATGAAGAGAGACTACAGGGCAGGGAAGAGGAAGAGGGATATGTTAGTAGTTTTCAAATATATCAAGGGGTGTAACAATGTACTGGAGGGTGGCATTCTTCAAAGGAAGAGATGTATTCAAACATGATGACATGCGTATAAACTGAAGTGTTAGAGGTCTATAGGAAATGTGTAGAAAAATTACTTCACTGAAAGGGTGGTTGGTAAGTTGGAAAGCCTCCCATCTGAGGTGGTATTGCTGACACAGTAGAACAAGTTAAACATGCTTGGGATATATATATAAGAATGTTATCTTAAGAAAAATTGAGGGTCAAATAGGGTCAGTATAGATTAATAAACGACTAGACAGACTGGATTAGCCGTGTGGCTCTTATCTGCCGTCACTTTGTGTTCCTATGTTTCTCCTACTGAATTTACAGTTCTGTTTGCCTTACTGACAGTAATTCTACAATGATACAGATCAACACCGAAATGTTGATGAAATAATTTTAATACAATGTTATTAACGCTCCATGATATCTCTCAAAGTATAGTAAAAAAAAAAGTAACTTCCTTTTTTAACTGTGATCATTCTAGCCGTCATTGGAACATACTACCCCTTTCATTTAGTTTTTTTATAACGAACTTGTCCATACATTCTCTTTACAGTATGCGTCCTCTAGGATTGTCAGTGATGTACATCTAGTATTCAGATGTAACAGATTCATTGTCAGTTATAATCTAGGAAACATTGCCTTGTGACAAAAGGGACATGGGCTCGGATCCTGGGCTACGGCTGGCGGCAATTACGTACATGTCATACGTAATTCCCCTGTTTTGAAGGTTATGCGCATGCCTACATCCTACTTACGACACCGTTACGAAAAGAGAACTTTCCCTGTTACGCATGTTGTATCTCTGCTGTAAAGGTGGACATAGACATGCTAATTAGCGGGTGGGGGAAACTCCATTACGATCGTTATGCACCCACAAGGCCGCATACGTGATCGGAAAAGTTAAGGTACAAATCTGGCCTTAAGGTGCCCATAGGTCAGGATCAGGGCCGTGGACTTCTGATGCTGGGTATAACCTGAGACTTCGCCTGATTAAAACTGTCAGTCAGAGGGAATCCAGCAGATACAGGGCTAGATGCGGAGATGTTTGCATTTTAGTTTTGCGTTAGCCATTGCATATGGAATTCTCAGGTCTGGGTCTGGCCCAATAAAAATAATAAAATAATGAAAATAATGGTAATAAGTAGAAAAAAAAGTGTCTGGATCCAGAGATTCTATTTTTCTGCCTACCATAAGTTTTCCTACTCCAGTGCATTGAAAATGGCGGAAGTCTACGTATTGAGAGGAACTTCAGCCAGTGTCAACCGCGTCATACTTCTCCATTCTAGAATGGTTGATGCGTTCTGATTGGTTAGCGGGCCAGCATGTGCAGAAATAAAATACATCCAAATGTACAGAAAATGAGGAAGAACCGTTTCTCTGGAAATGGACTATTCTTATTAAGAATATTAGGCCATATTTAGAAATGCGTTTTTTAAAAAGTACGCACGCATAGCGCAGGCCAAAACCCGTCACACCTATGACACTCCCAGACGTGCTATCGGCCATTTGCAAGTCCATAGACCATTTGTATCTTTCCATGTGCGTTTGCGTACGTATATGCCCTCCGTCTGTGCGATCCTTTATAACCGCGCCCCATATATTCATTTAAATGCCTCCCCCCACCCACTTTTATGTAAATTTCTACGTGCATGTGAGCGGCGTGCGTATGTCAAGTGCGATTCACAACGCATGTGCCGATGAAACGTGCCTAAAAATACACGCAACTCGGTTCTCTGAATACGGCCCATTATTTTCTTTCAGATAGGTGAATGATGTATGAAATATTGTTTGTTTCAGGTTTGCGTCTTGGTAATTCTAATGCTGGAGTTTAGCTAATCCCCTCTGACACCACTTATTTTAGCTGCTCATCCGCTTAGCTATCATTTCCCTGATAACTGATTGGCTAAGCAATACAAGTAAGCGCCACAGCAGGAAATCAGCTGAGTCTCCGCTATTGGACACAGAAGTCTCTGCAGGAGAAAAGATGTGTGGCAGCAGCTTGTGTATCTTGCAGTGGCTGTTAGTGTTAGGGTCCCTGAGCATCTCCATTCTGTAACCCCAGGGCTGGTGCCCTAGGCAGCTGCCTAACCCTACCAAGTGGTAGCACCAGGCCTGATGAGTGTAAGGACTGGTGTATGAATGTATTAGGGCTGTGGTTCTGTCTTTCCCTGAATGTTTTGCCAGTCCTGAACATTGTGATTACTGGCATCCAGAGTCTGTATTACCGGTGGGTGCCTCCAGGGTGCGCAATGCACGTTTGCATATCGCATTGTTAGGGGGTATCTGACATGAAACGCAATGAAGTATATTGACTTGTATATTCTGTTCCACCCGATGATTGACAAGGTAATAATTAGAATCAGAAATGCGACCGTTCCTGTGCCTTCAAAATTCCGATGCCATGAAAAGATTTATGGGTATAAAAAAAAAACTGGCAGCATCTCGTAATAAGTGGGCACCTCCTGCCAGATGTCAGTCCATTATTGTGGCAATTATATGCTTAAATGATCTTCCCTTGTAAAGAAGCCAGTTGTGTTTTCTATGCTTGAAATCCCTGACTCTGAGCAGTGAGACTGCTGCTCAAATTATAATAGGAATAATGGTTGTTTCTATTCCATAATCTTTACTAAAGGAGATCTAAAGAACATCGGGATAGATCCAGACCTAAGTTATGTTCGTTGGCGTAACGTATTTACACTATCGTAAGTACTATGAGCTCCCCTAGATACTCCCCTCGCTCGTACACACTTCACTCGATTTACATTGCCAAACCCTACCTTAACTTTTCCAAGCATAAGTACGGACGGAAGTAATAGATGGAATACCCGGGTACGGCTCTCAAACACGATCTCGCTGTCTGGTCCCTGGCAACCATGTCACGATCTGCTGGTCGGCTGTGACTGACGCATTTCTGGCTGCACTTAGCCCTTTTTCAAAGTCATGGGGTACCCGGGTATTCCATCTTAATGGCTATCACCGCCCATCTATCGCCTTCCATCTCTTCCTGGTATGATGGTCAGATCTTTTTGTTAGTAATGTTTTTATGGGTTTTTCTAATGAAATGTATTTGTTATCCTTATGTCCTGCCTCATTGGGAGGGAAAGAAGGTTGTGAGGTTCATCGTTGATGCAACGGCCCTGTTCTCTATAGGACTTTCATGAAGCTATTGGTGTTCTCTGCACTCATTCAAAGTGTTCTATGCATTAGGGTTTATTGATGTTTTACTGGCACTCCCCTCTCTCTGTGGATGGTCCCAGCGCTGTTAGTCTATCACCATACATTTTGCCTTGTTACTACTTTACCTTGGAGATTTGAGACTTCTGGTGTTTAGACTGTGGCTGTCAGGGATTTTTGGTGCACTTAATTAATCTTATCCTATTTATTTTATTTTCCTTGCACAATGCTCTTCTAGAGCAGGTCCACTCATCAGTCTCTCTACATTGGTTGCCTAAATTTTACAGAATTCAGTACATAATCCTTTCAATACAAAATCCTACAAAGCCATCACTAAGACTGCACCTACATAGAAATCCTTACTCCTCTCAAGGTATATTCCAGCTTGCTCTCTCTCAGATCTTCACATGACATACAGAGCTCCTCTACACTAAACAAATGCTCTGATTTCTGGTTACAGGACTCCTCCTGGGCTGCGCCCACTGTCTGGATTAACCTTCCTCGCCCACTGACTATCCTCTACTCTCTGAAGCTTTAAGTGCTACCTTAAAACCCATCTCTTCAGACAAGCTTACCAAATTCCTCAACCCGCTTCTTAGCATTTGTCTACCCTATTTACAGCTGGTTTGTTATCCGGTTTCCTTTCTGATAAATGACTGACGCAAATTGAACACTTTGGGCTGTATTCAGAGATGTTTGCTAAAAAGTTTGCAATTATACGCACGCACGGCGCAGGCCAAACCCCCTCACACCCATGACTCTCCCCTCTCACGGACGTGCTGTCGACCACTTATGAGTCCATAGACCACCTGTATGCATTTGCGTGCATAATGTCCTTCGTCCATGCGATTCATTGAAACTACGCCTCCATGTGTTCATTTAAATACCCCCACCCACTTTTATGTAAATTTCTACATCCGTGTGAGATACGTGCGTATGTCCTTAAGTGCGATTCACAAGTCCGTCTGTGAGGCACTTACGCACATATAGTCTACGTAACTTGCGTATATAAAGTTACTACGCATGCGCAGTTGAAATGTCCCTAAAAATATGACCAACTGGCAACTTCCTTCCCACAGGCTGTTTTGTGTATGCAGCATGCGTAGATTAGCTGTCGTTACGAAGTCTGGATCAGGCCCAATGACTGTAAATTTGTAAAGTGCTACGGAATCTGATGGCGCTATATAAAAACCTGTTCTTAAATAGTGTCCTTTGGATTGCAACCAGTTATGGCACATAGCATATGGGTACACATCAGCAAAGCTCAAAGCAGATACGTGGCCCAAGCGTTACTCAGAGTAGTGTTGTACACTGTATTGCAAACTGTAAAAATGTTTTATTGTGCAAACACTTCTGTAATATGAAAGCGCTGAACTATTACCCTTTCGAAAAAAAATAATGAAAAAGGCAAGTCAGATGCTTGGTTGCATAGGGAGAGGAATTAGTAGCAGAAAGAGAGAAGTAGTGATGCCCCTTTATAAATCATTGGTACGCGCTCGCCTAGAATACTGTGTTCAGTTCTGGAGGCCATATCTCCAGAAAGACATAAATACATTAGAGACTGTGCAAAGAAGAGCAACTAAAATGGTCCATGGCCTTTGTAACAAATCATACCAAGAAAGGCTAGAGGAACTAAACATG
>WWET01004622.1:47441-62325 GCA_011038615.1 Limnodynastes dumerilii | reverse complement strand
ACACACACACACACACACACACACACACACACGTGTATACATGCTGAGTCTATGAAACAAATAGGGCCTAATAGCATACTACATTTATATTAATGTAATGGGCTGAGTTTATATCATACGATTCGGAGTGTAGAGAATAAAAACCAGAATTCTGTCATGGGATTGTGGTGATTGTGCATTCAGCTCATTTACGAATTCAGAATGTGTGAGTACACAATGGGCCTGATCCAGAGCTACACTGGCCTGTTGTCCGCAAGTACGGCCAGCGTAGCTCTGGTTCGCTCCCCCTGTGTTCTTTACACACAGTTACGCCGGCTGAAGGCTACCCTAACTTCAGAGGGTGTAACTGTGTGTAACTACAGTCACACAGGAGCGTAATCTGTGTAAACCAAGCCCTCCCCTCCTAATTACCCTCCCCCCCGCTGTATTTACGGAGCTGCCCGCCCCTCCGTCCGTGACTACGCTGTAGTTACGGACGCCAGATCCACGGCACCCAGAGCCATGGATTACACTGGGCAACCTCTGCCCTGCGCATGTGCAGGTTTTTACGGCGGCCGTAGGTCTGGATCAGGCCCAATGTGTGCGTGCGTCAATATGGCGGTTAAGCATTGGAATACGTTACAAAGGATTGTGGCTTACATACATTGGGCCTGATCCAGACTTACGATGTTACAATCAGCGTTTTAATGCTCAGCGTAACATCGCTGCACTCCCCCGACACTCTCCCTTCCTCTAGCTTATTTACACTAGCTTGCGCCAGCTGAAGGCTACCCTTCACCGGCGTAAGCTAGTGTAAATGTGCTGGGACGGCGTTAGTACGCTAACGCCTCCCTCCCCAAGCCTACCTGCACTAACTGGAGCGTAATAACGCTCGGACGCCCCCTCTAGTGTAAATACGCTGCTGCTATGGACATGCGCAGATCGGCTTTTAAGACCTTCGGCGGGCAGCGTAGGTTTGGATCAGGCCCATTGGGCCGGATCCTGAACTTAGACCAACAGGGGAGTCAGGGAACATCTGCAAGAGTGAATATAAAATCAGTGTTTCATAACAACCATCCGTGCACACACCACAGGCAGGTTTATATGTTGAAATGTTTTACATATATGTTTCTCCACCAGATTATTATTAAATACAACATCTAAAGCATATATGAGGAGTAAAAGATCTGTGGGAAATAATGTTTTGTATTCCTTTTAACAGATTGAATGCATGGTTGCTGCTGAAATAATGCAAAGATACAAGAAATTGCAGTTTGAACGAGGTGAGTTCATACACCAATAATAAAACATACACTGGTTATGTTTATGAGCAGAGGACCATGTCATTGCTCCACTTGAAAGTATTACGGGCTGATCCAGAGTTTAAAAATAATAAATGAGGTTTTGCCCTGGTGTAAATTTAAAGTGTAATTTAGACTTGGGAAGGGCAACATTACTTCTCAACTCTAAAGCTGGCTACACACCTTTGCAATCATACTTTAGATGCAATGAACCCTTACAATTTCACTGAAGACTGTGTAAACACTATACCAGTTTACCAGCAGATCAGCGATCACCATCTCTCCTAACTATCTGCTGAAACTATCACTCCGTACACACTGCACAGAATAGTACAGTACAAAATAGTGAATACTTTTCCAGGCTGTCTGTTAAATATAGAATTCATTAATTTGTAAGTAACATTTTATGCAAAGGGTCGTATGGACACCTAAGAAGCTTCTTAGGTGCGTATATTTAGTAAATGACCTACTTCGCATGCGGTCTTTAAAAACCAGACAGAGTAGTTTAGTTAGAAAGAGGTGGCCTTAAGCTTTTGGCATACTTCACTATTGCACTTACTGATATCCCTCCGCCGCGTCTATTGCCGGACCAGGAACAGGTGGGTAAACGATCTGATCCAGAGTTTAAAAATAATAAATGAGGTTTTGCCCTGGTGTAAATTTAAAGTGTAATTTAGACTTGGGAAGGGCAACATTACTTCTCAACTCTAAAGCTGGCTACACACCTTTGCAATCATACTTTAGATGCAATGAACCCTTACAATTTCACTGAAGACTATGTGTAAACACTATACCAGTTTAACAGCAGATCAGCGATCATCTCTCCTAACTATCTGCTGAAACAATTATCACTCCGTACACACTGTACAGAATAGTACAGTACAAAATAGTGAATACTTTTCTAGGCTGTCAAATATAGAATTAATTAATTTGTAAGTAACATTTTATGCAAAGGGTCGTATGGACACCTAAGAAGTTTCTTAGGTGCGTATATTTAGTAAATGACCTACTACGCATGCGGTCTTTAAAAACCGGACAGAGTAGTTTAGTTAGAAAGAGGTGGCCTTAAGCTTTTGGCATACTTCACTTTTGCACTTACTGATATCCCTCCGCCGCGTCTATTGCCGGACCAGGAACAGGTGAGTAAACTATCTGTGCGGCGTAGGGAAGGTTAGGGTCAAGCTGCAGGAGATGGTGGATTAGGGTCAGGCTGCCAGGAAGGGGACGGTTAGGATAGTGAGAGGGGAGGGTTAAGGTAAGAATTAGGGAATGGAGTGGGGGACTTTTTATTTTTTTATTTTTATTATACTACTTTTCGGACGACAGGTCTTTCGGTGCTCCATGGATCAATTGCTGTGCCTAATCAAGGCATAGCCATCAGAATCCCAGCCAGTTCACAACTAGCT
This sequence comes from Limnodynastes dumerilii, assembly GCA_011038615.1. Taxonomy (NCBI): domain Eukaryota; kingdom Metazoa; phylum Chordata; class Amphibia; order Anura; family Limnodynastidae; genus Limnodynastes; species Limnodynastes dumerilii. The sequence continues at coordinate 59,639 of WWET01004622.1, read as the reverse complement.
GGGGAGAAAACGGGCAATTCGAAAATCGTCTGTTGGTACCGGAGTCCCACACCCAGGAAAGGGGCATCTGTCTGCACCTAACTCACTCATCTGTGAATACAGTCCAAAAACACAAAAGCTCAAAATATCATTAACAGCAGCACAAAAGAAACAACTGAGGAGGAAAGGAAACCAGGAGTCACTGCTTCATGTGACTTAAAGGTAGCAAAATGTAATAAAGCAATGAGCAAGGCAAGTCAGATGCTTTATTGCATAGGGAGAGGATTTAGTAGCAGAGAAAGAGAAGAGTGCTGCCATTCTATAGGTCATTGGTGCAACCTCATCTAGAATACTGCCTTCAGTTCTGGAGGCCATGGACTCCATTTACTATTAGCGCGGTGAGCCTGGCAATGATGCTGCTAGTATTTACTAATACTTACCCCTCTGGCAAAGTCATGCGATGGTCTTTTTTTTTTTTTCTTTTAATTTTAATGTTTAGAATTATTCATTTTTGTTTAAAATAAAAAACAAAACAAAAAACCCGGTTATTTATTTATGTATTTATTAAATAAAGAAAACACGCACAATCTGTGTATTCCAGCAGTCTCCCTAGACATTCTCCCCCTTTCTTCCCCCTAATAACAGCTATTAGTGTAAGTATTCCAGTGGTCTCCCCTTTTCTGCCCCCAACGCTAGCGTCAGATGGCGTTATATATGGTATCGATACTTAGTAAATGTAGCGATCAGCTATCAGGAGTGCAGAGGCTGATTGTCACCATGATTTCCATGGCGATCGTAGTTTTGTAAATGGTGAAGACTTTGGCCCGTATTCAGAGGACCAGACATATAACATACGTCCGGTGTTTAGCGATTTTTACTACCGCGCATGCGTAGTCATTTTTTTCACATAATCTACGTATCTTTTTCTTACGTAGATTACGTAAAAAAAAATTAATACACGTGCAGTAGTAAAAATCGCTAAACACCGGACGTATATGTTATACGTCCGGTGCTCTGAATACGGACCTTCATTTTCAGGTGAAATGGATCCCCGTATCTTCAGAAGAACACTACCACATTGGAGACTGAGAAAATATGTGAATTGAAAATGGTACATGGCCTGTGTCCTAAAACATACAAGAGAGACTAAAGGAACTATACATGTATAGCTTGGAGTAGCATGCAAATGTATTAAGGCATATCCACAGGGACAGATGAGTTGCATTCTCTAAAGGACAACGAGAGAGAAGTAATAGAACACAAAACCATGCGTATAAGCTGGAGGGTGCAGAAATATGACACAGGATAACACGGTAGAACTATTTATGGTCCGGATTCAGTTTAGTTTTCGTCTTGTGTACGTTTTAAGAATTTTAAGAACCATTTCTGTATGTAGATAGCCTAAGTAAGCTACTACGCATGCCTCATAGTTCAATTCTTAAAACAACGTACACAAGATGAAAACTACGTAATTGGGAATACGGACCTATATATGCTTGAAACAAATATAAGGATATCTTAAATCTTAAAACACTTCTCGGTATGGTTAAAGTGAGCAGACAAGATATGGCTATATAAAATTTACAAGAGATAATAACATTTCCTTATATACCCTGTAAAGCAGTGTTTCTCAACCTCGGTCCTCGGGGACAACAGTGCATGTTTTCCAGGTGTCACTGCTGGAGCACAGGTGTGTTCATTACCAACTGTCACATTTTAAAAGCTCCACAGGTGCTGCTCATTATATCACTTGTGATTCTTTAAGGAAACCTAGAAAATATGGACTGTTAGGGGTCCCTGAGGACCGAGGTTGAGAAACACTGTTTTAAAGGATGCTGGGAGTTGTAGTGCCATAATAGCTGATATGCTTTTAGTTTGGTTAGTTGGCTCGGATGTGAACATTCCATGATAATAATTACACAGTCGAGACATGTATTAATATTTTAGGCTGTTTGCATATAGACGGCTTTTGTCTTTTCAGTTTGGCCCAGATCAAAGATTAGGAAATGAAACGCGTAGAAATGTATCTCCTTAATTACCAGCCTGTCCACAGCTAGTCCTGTCCTGTGCTTTCATCTTACTGTACAATCCCATCGTTCATTTATTACCAGTCTTTCCTGAGAGCACAAACAGCCCTGATTTTAATAGCAGCGTTTCAAAGAATGTTAAATCATTCATAAGATAATGACTATTCTTATCCAGAAATTTCCATTGATGCTTTTATTTCTGTTTAATGTGGACACGTCAGCTTTCTGAAGATGTGTCCGTTTTAAATTGTGTATTGCTTATACATAAAGTATATAGTATAATAAATACATTTAAGTATATGTAATTACTGTTTCCCCTCACCCTCCCTCTATTGCTCACAGGAACACCATATCCCTGGCCAGTTAACAAAGTATCAAATCCTGAATCAGTAATACTCTCCTCCGCTGTGCTTAGGGCTCTCTCCTCCGCTGTGCTTAGGGCTCTCTCCTCCGCTGTGCTTAGGGCTCTCTTCTCTGCTTTGCTCGTTCACTCAAGAATTACAGCCATAGGAATGTGGGGTTTGCAAAATGAGAAAATAAGTAAGTTTTTTCTGTTAGATATGTAAATTTTCTGCATATAGGGTGGGATCCAGAATTAGGAAATTCCGCTGACTTATGTACACTATGTATGTGAGTCAGTTGTGAATTAGTTCAATGCATGTGCAGGGTGGGTGAGCAGAGATATATAAATAGTCCAGCAAGGGCTTGTCTAAGCCTTACTTGTATAGGGATCCAGAGCTGTAGTTGCAGACATCAAAAATGTATATTGTATCATAGGTCATACCAAGACAATCCAGTTATTGCACATGCTTTACACAAACCATATACTACATATCCAACACACAGCTTCCAATATAGAAAATATAACCTTAATTCACACCTAAAAGTATAAATACTGAATCTATCAGCTCATATACACTAACTCCATTACTATACTATATATACCGGACTCACACCTAAGATGCAGTTGGTTGTTAGGTGCGTATCTTTAGTAGAGGAGACAATACACATGTGTAGAAGGTCCTTCACGCAATCTACGAACCAGTTCGGTATTTTAGGTAAAAAGGGGCAGCGTTTTGGCGCCTCGGGGAGGGTTTGGGTAAAAGTGGGGGAGGGGGATTTAGATTAGCCGGGGGGAGGCAATGTCTGTGCGGACATTGCACGGATAGTTAAGGTAACCCTATGGCACTTGTAAGTACCATAAGGTGGGATGGGGGCAGGACGGGTGAGTTAGGTGCAGGTCTCTGAATCCGGTCCTAGATCGTTAAATATCCATTCAGCCGACTTGTGGGAGGGGTTTCCTCTTCAGAGTAGAGATGCAAAAAGTGACAAAGGTCTCCCAATGTTAGAGTGGGGGAAGTGTGTGTGTGTGTGTGTGTGTGTGTGTGTGTGTGCTACGAAGTAACATACCTATGTAAATCGATCCACAGGTAAAACAATTGTCATCTTTCTTTGATGTAAGAACCTCTTCTACATCTACTGTCGGTCCAGACGCAAGCACTATTTTATACATTTACATATACATTTACCATGGGGGCAGATCCAGAGCTACGCTAGCCATCTGGCTGTAAGTACGGCCAGTGTAGCTCTGGTGCACTCCCCCTGTCAGCGTAGTTGGACACAGTTACGTCTGCTGAAAGAAACCCTAACTTCAACCGGCGGAACTGTCTAACTACGCTCACACAAGCGTAAAACACTCTACCCAGCCCTCCCGTCCTAATTACGTTGTAGTTACGGAGCTAACCGCCTCCCTCGTCCGTAATTACGCTCTAGTTATGGACGCTAGATCCATGGCTCACAAAGCCATGGATTACGCCGGGCAAAATCTGCCCGGCGCATGCGCAGAACGGCAGAAATGCTGTCCTTGCGCATACGGCCGCCGTAACTAGTGTGGCGGCTGTAACTCTGGATCTGGCCCATCTCTGTTTACTCTTTAGCTGCTCCACTAGTCTGTTCCAGTGTAATCACTGAAGTTTCCCTCTGCTAATAAACAAGCCACTGAGGAGATTGTGCATCCCCTGACAACACACATCATGCAAGCTATTTATTAAGGGTGAATTTGTATATTTCTTACATCATCATGCACATAGTATATCTATATATCATGCACATAGTAATAGTGTAGAACAGCAACTGTAGTATAATTGTCAGCCCCCTTTAGATACATATTTTAGGAGATATTTTTTTTAGCAGCAATGGTCCGTGTTCAGACCTAAGAAGCTCCAGCTTGGGTGCGGAGAATTAAGAATGAACCTACTACACATGTGTAGTAGGTTAATTACACAACCCATGTACCGGTTGGGTACATAGACCAAGTACGGTTTTTAAAACCGCATGTAGCTGGTTGGGAAAAGAGGCGTGTCTGGGCAGCCTGGGGGAATTAAGAGTGGGTGCAGCCAGGGAGGATGGGGTATGGAAACCTACCTGTGTATATTCTCTTAAGAAGGATAATACGAATGGGAAGCTAGGGAACCCCTAGCTCGTAGAATAAGGCGGAGGTGGCATGGTAGGATATGAACACCTGCACCTTCTTACAGCTTTCTTAGCGCGCGCACACACGCGCACACACACACACACACACACACACACACACCTAGCTATATGGGTACACAGACTTGATGTCTTACATAGGCTACCTAAAATTCTGTATTGGAACGCAGCTGTCCACTGCTGTGTTCCATGCGGAAGTCAGCCTCCGCACAGAGGTCCACTCACCATGTGGTCGAGAGACGCAAAGAAGTTTGGCATTGGTATTTAAATTGTACAGTAAGGACTTGGCTATGCCCTTACATATAAATTTATAATACTTAATGTGTAACACCACAATTTTTTTTTTTTTTTAATGAAAGGATGAGTATGCGATTAGCATATTCACCCATTCATTTTCGGAAAACAGCGCTGTCGCCGGACCAGACCACCGGAGAGTTTAGTAATCCTGTCTGGGGACTTGGGGTTAGGCTGCGGGAGGGGGGGACTTAGGGTTAGGCTGTGGGGGATTGATTTAGAGTTAGGGTAAGGGAGTAGGGAAGCCTTACCTTTTGGATCACAGTGTTCGGTACTCCGGGGAGGCATGAGCAATTTATTTCCCAGACATTTCGGAAATGGCTGGGAGTGAACGCCCCTTTCAAAATAGGGCCATTCGCTACGGTGACCTACCCCACCAGCCTGGGCTGATCCATCGGGGAGAAGAGTTCATGGACTATTTTGTCATCATTCTGACTATATAGTAAAGTGTGTAGACTGTTTTACACCTCATATGCCCAGGGGCTATTTAGCATTGTTGATATTTCAGCTGACTATAGACTTCTGAATTTGCTGCAACTTCTGTTGGATGGATTTTAATTGGATTTGCAATGCTCAGAGTTGTCAGAGAATCCATGTTAACTTATCATAGAGCATTCCACCCCATGCATGGTTAAGGGGGCTGTTCCATAAAAGTAATTTGATACTGAAAATAGAATATTGGTAACATCAGGGCTTGAAGCGAGGGGGTATACGGCGATATACCATACCGTCACTTCTCCCACTGATATAATTGAAAAGCTATAAATCTCCATTCACTTCTATTTCTATCTTCTAGATTTCCGCTTTGACCACTGGGTAACATGTTGTGCAGTAAGTGACTTCCCAGTAAGCCGTCTTTTTCTATGTCTTCACAGAAGTGCTTTTGGACCCATGTCGGACTTGGTGCCCTTCCTCAACCTGCCAAGCGGTGTGCAAATTACAGGAGAAAGGGCCACAGAATCCGCAGCTGGTGCAGTGCACATCTTGTGACATCCAGTTCTGCTCATCATGCAAGGCACATTGGCACCCAGGGCAAGGCTGCCAGGAAAATATGCCCATCACCTTTCTGCCCGGGGAGTCAAGGTATTAACACTTTTAATGCTAACAATAAATATCTGGGGGTAGATCCGGACCTAAGTTGTATTTACGCTCGTTGTACTATATCCCCATCTTGCTCATACGTAACTTACTCTTGGAAAAGTTAAGGTAGGGTCTTGCAAATGTAAATCGAGTAAGTATGGACTTATGTAATGCATTTACGTACGTAACGGCCTAACCCGGCCCATACTGTACAGTTTAAATGCCTCCCTCCGTCCTTTCGTTTGTACAATGAAGTTACATACGATCAGTTACGTGGCATTGCATTTGCCGTGTGCATGCGGAAACCTCACCTCTCAACTCTAATACTGTTTGCAACAGATGAAATATGACTCCCCTGAAATCAACATGGTTTAGCCCAGGAGTAACTTTCCTCTCATTTTCAGTCTCTGAATCAGGTCCAGAGTTTTTAATATTAGGAAAGTATAGGTATGCGATCATTCATCTACACTGTATTAGATGTTTAAAATTATGTTTCTTTGGTCTTATGGTCATTATTGTGAGTGCTAGTTTATGCTCCAAAATTATTTTGATCCTAAAGGCCAAACCGTGTTATGTAAATGTATGGTAACAGCAAAAACTAATGTTCTGCCAGGCCTAAAAGAATGACACCATCAGCTCACCCATCCATGTCCCTCAGCCTTGTACCAGGGCCACTCCCTAGTTAGACATCCCCATATTTTAAGTGACCAGGCAGACTTTGGACTGGATCCAGATGTAAGCACACGCTGCGATCGTAGGTCGTTCGCAACGTAGGCAACGTTATGACACTATATCAAATATACTAAGGGGAGTGAACCCCTCTCGGACATACGGCACTTCCAAACCCTGGACCCTGCCCTAACACATTTGCCCTACGTAAAATGGGACTGCTGCGTATTGGAGAATCATACACCTCGCGTCACAAATGCTTCATGCATTCCAATAGGTCAACAACATGTGCACGCATGCACAAGAATGCGTAAATTGTCTGTCTGTTTTCTGAGTAACTTTATCCTTTGTCACACAAAATAACACTTTTGTTTAATTACTTTTAATATCTATATTAAAGTGTTTGTGTTAGAACTGTTACACAATAATATGGAATTACCAGTCGCGCCCAGGGGGAGTCCTTTGTTCAACTATTTGTCCCTTTGTTCATTACTGACCCAACCTTTGTTAATTTCACACTTCAAAGCTGACACCTAAACATCTGCTTAGATGCCCCACACCTTACATAAGGGGAGATGTTTAGTGAGGTAAGGATCTAGTTATTCTATGTATACTGTTCAGACCTGCAGAACATCACCTTAGACTGATTGCTGGTATAATCTGGTAATTAGCTCATGTGCTGCTATTGAATCAGTGAGTGTATGAGAGGCAGCTTCAACCTTAATCACACCTTTTGCTTCCATCTTCTCGTCTGTCTATGCATTGTGTTTTGAGGGTTTCCTTTCAGTCTTTGTTACTCTTTTTTCAGCTCTGCGCTAAAAACGGTAGACCTTGACGTACCGATAAAACGCTGTCCTAAATGTAAAGTCTACATAGAAAGAGATGAAGGCTGTGCACAAATGATGTGTAAAAACTGCAAGCATGCGTTCTGCTGGTACTGCCTGGAGTCCCTGGATGTGAGTATGTTTTCTGTGTCGCCAGTAATTGTAACTACAAACCTAGGACTGTATTCACACTTAAGTGCAGAATGTCCATGCATATTTTTTTACAAACTGCACATTTTTAAACTGCCAAATATATGCACGGAAATCATGGCCGACTGATTCACAAACACGGAAGTCAAATTTAGGACTTATTCACAAATGAGCTGCACACGGGCTTCTAATGTACAGTATGGGAGTTCCAACAGAGTTAGGACTGATTCACAGGTAGGAGAGCCTTGTGTAAATTTACATATACACGGGAAAAGCTAAGGTAGCCCTTGACCACTTGTAAGTTAATGAACTGTATTTGCTATGAGGCCATGCGTCATCAGTACTTAGTTGAGGCCACGCCGTCTGTGTGCTTTTAGTCAATGGATGTGTTTTTAAATGAAACAAAAATGACGTTTTGTGCGAGACTTTAATCTTGTAAATGTATCCATTTTTTTTATTTTATCTAAATTTAGTGACCAAACGCCATTAGATTTACTTATTTAACTGTATAGGCTTTGTGTTTATCATCTTTACATTTTTTTTTAAAAAGGTTTATGAAACTTTCTGTATGTAGTGGATCATGGGACAGCATTCACATTCTTAGGTGCGGATCTTTAGTAAATGACCTACCACACATACGTAGTAAGCCATTTACGCAATCTATGTACCAGTTGGGTAGTAGATTGCCTCCATGCAGTCTTTAAAGCATGCACAGAGTAGTTTAAGAAGAGAGGAGGCGTAATGCCACCTAGGGGTGTGCTTAGGTAGAAGTGGGAGGGATATAGATTTATTTCCAGGGGTGTGGTCTATCCCTGCACATATAGACTTTAGAATCTCACCGCGATATCTAAGGAAAATCCGTCAGCTGACAGTGCAGACTTGTCGGCCACAAACTTCTGGATCCAGTCTAATAATAACAAGAATTAATGCTTTTTTACTTACATTTATATAAGGAATTAATGCCCAGATCAGTCTGATCCAGACCGAGATCTATAGCAAATATATTTGCGCATATTTTTCCAGCACATAAACAACTACGATTATCCAGGTTTAAGTGCAAGGCTCAGTGGCAACGGGCTGCGTTCATAGGGGTGGGCTGACGTAACTCATTAACAGTAATTGCAGAGGAGCCCAATACAGACCCCAGTGTTTAGCAAACGATTCTATCCCACTCATTGCACTCAGACATGACCAGTAGCTGGAGCCAATCGCTTCACTGACATAAGAGTGAACTAACCTTGGACTTGCAAAACATAACTTCATTGTGCTTGCTTGTTATGTGAGCTTGTGTAGCAGACCGCTATTGTGTGCAGAGTAATAGCCATGCTTAAGCTTATGTCTGGGTCGTTTTTATAGGAGTCATTATTTGATGGTGTATTTCCAAATGTAGGAGGCTGAAGTCTGAAGGTAGAGAAACTATTGCTCTGTCACATGACTTTACGGGGTAAATTTACTAACACTTATCATTCCTTATAATATTGTAGTATATTTATGTATTAGATGTTTTAATGTGTTTCACACTTTATACTGTATTGGTTATTCCTGATATTGATCTTGTTATATTACAGGATGATTTCCTGCTCATACATTATGATAAAGGACCATGCCGGAACAAATTAGGACATTCCCGGGCATCTGTTATATGGCACAGAACGCAGGTGGGTGAACATATTATTCAGAACTTTATTTCTTTTGTCCCAGTCTGACCCGGTGCTATCAACAAGATTAGGCAGCAGTGTCTTGAAGGGGGGGGCAGCATGAGGGGTGCAGGGACACGGTGTCAGACGTGTGTAGTACTGCAGAGGGTGACGGGCTGTAGAGGTGCCCTCCCTGCTCTGCCAGCCTCAGACTTGCATTGTGTCAGGGCACAGAGCTGCTGTAGAAGCTTACTGATGCAACCAGAGACAAGATACAGTGGGGGACAAACAGGATAACAGTTATGGACATAAACATAGATAATAGTAAAGACCGCGTGTACGCAATCTACGTAGCGAAACTCTACGTAAATAGCGTCCAATAATTACTACGCATGCCCAGAAACTTCAATCGGTTGATACGGACGGACAACCACAGAAGACGGAGGTCTGAATACAGGCCAATGTTTCTTGGAGATAAAACTAATGTGGTTGCTGAATAAGGAGCATGAGGGAGATGAAATATTTTGCAGTACGGTAGATGTGGTGAGAGGTTTGTAGGAGGAAACATGGTGCAATGCTGATACATCAGATGATTTGGGAGACACTATTACGATAGGCACCAAGAGCCATAGGAATGACTTGGAAACTACCTCTTTCCTTGCGTCTTCACTGCATTGCTCTCTGCAAAACAAAATCTTAGATCACCCCTCTGAATCACTTAAGAAGTTGGATTTTGTGTCAAGACCAATAGATGTGTGGAAAATGCAAACTAATTGCTTGCTGCTTCTGTTTGGTGAAACCTGTATTAGTTTCTGCTCCTATAAATTTTTCTGTTGGGTTAAGATATTTGAATGTCAGTTTGCTGACTAGTGCCACCTAGTGTTATAAGAAAATAACTGCTGTATTGAGATACACTTGGACACAGATAATTACATTTTATATTGATATGCCAATGCAATGTTTAAGACAGTTGTTTTGTTACTGTTGATCAGTTTGTGAGCTGAAACAGGTTTGTAAATAGTCATAGAGAAAATGTATGTTAGTAGAAATCTATGATAGAGTAATATGTTATAAACATAATGTGTAGAAATATTATAGAGCTTAGTACAGTAACAAGAGAAAGAAACAAGTTTTAATAAAAGCAAACTTTTAAATGCCTTAATAGCAAATTATTCTTCTTTAAGCCATGTTAATTATACCCTGCCCTGTTCCTTTCATAATTACCTCTCAGTCACGATTACCTGACTTCTCCTGTGACGCTGCTGACTTATAGAATTCCTTACCACTCCTGATCAGATGCTGCCTAGACTACAAGTTACACTCTGAATATCCTTATCCAATTAGAATCTAAGGACCAGATCCAGATTTAATTGCACTGTTTGAGCAGAAGCAAAGTTACAGCTGTGCAATCCTAAATTCTGTACCTCCAGGGCTTTTCATTCCCCTCACCATGTAGGGCACATCCTTACCCTGGACTGTACCTTAACATTTACACAACCGCCCCACGTAAATAAAAGTGAATAAAAATCTTTTTTATAAAACACAGACACACAAACATTTGTTGGCAACACCATATTTGTCATCTCTATAAAAAGTAAACACCTGGGGCCAGATTCTGAACTAAGTACGCTAGCCGCTGACTTAAAATCGCCCATTAGTATTTACTGTGCATGCGCGCAGCAGATGTTAGGCCACATAACGATGAACGTACGTACCATCAGCATAACTACGAACGAAGGGGCAGGGCGTCAATATTACACTCATAATTACACTTTGGAGGCGGAGGGAGGCATTTAAATTACAGTATGGGCTGGGTTTGGCCGTCACATACGTAAATCCATTATGTACCTCGGTACTTACGCTATAAAAAGTTAAGGTAGGGTTTGGGCAGCGTAAAATGGCCAAAGTATGAGCGAGGGGAGTGCATAGAAATTACGCTAGCTTAAATACGGTACGAGTTCTAAGGTAACTAGCCTGTAGGTATGGATCTACCCCCTGATCCCAAGTTCAGGTCTTGAAATGTGCAGACAGAAGACAATCATTTAAGAGTCTTTGTTTGAACACTCACAGATATTATGTTACAGTAATTTTAATTCTCCTGTGAATTGGTACCAACTAGAAGCAATGTTTGTTTTCATTAGACAATATGAAGTGAATCCCTGTCTCCATAATAATCCTGTTTTCTCTTCCACAGGTGGTCGGAATATTTGCTGGATTCGGCCTTTTGCTTTTAGTAGCCTCACCCTTCCTTTTACTGGCCACCCCGTTTGTTTTGTGCTGTAAATGTAAATGTAGTAAAGGGGACGATGACCCTCTACCAACTTAACGCTGATCGGAATCACGTGGAATGATACAACTTTCTGATGGCCGCATTTTACGTAGTCCTGGTATATTGCAGCCTTTCCAGGCTCCGCCAGCCTTGGGAGACAGAAATCCCGCCTTTGTAATAAGTCACCTGTTCTCGCTGTGTATGAAAAGACTCTGGGATTGTGATATCTACGTTATTGAGGAGATTTAACATTAGTTTGCACAATTTACGGAAGATTTGCAAAATCCATAATGCATATTGCTCCATTTTTATTACTATTTTTATATTTGTATACTTGGGCCTGATTCAGACTTAAACGTTAACTAAGTACATACGGATTAGCAAAAATACGCACCTAAGTGGCAAGTCCTTTCCCATGACGCTACCCTCATTCGTGCTGGGTTTCTTTTCCTGACTTCAGCCACCATAGGGCTACGTTATCTTTCCGTGTATGTTTGTGTGGAGCTTGCTAAAGTAAGAATGGAAGCGCCTATTCCAGCCCGTACTGCCCAACTTAAATGCCTCCCTCCTGCCACTTTGCTTATCCTCGTACTTAGAGTACTTAGAGTTCTGGCACACCCATTCTTCTGAATTTATTAGTTACAGAGATCAACTTTGTGCGTAATGTCTTATGCGTAACATCTGTCATGCGCAGAATGGTAAACACAAACATTCGCACACGTCCTGTGTATTTTTTAGAAACGTTAAGTCTGAATACAGCCTCTTGTTCTCATCTGCAT
>WWET01004622.1:36014-47403 GCA_011038615.1 Limnodynastes dumerilii | reverse complement strand
TATCCATTTTTAAACACCAATTTTTTATTTTTTTTTACCTTTTTGTTTTGTGGTTGTTTTTTTTTTAAATAAGCTGCTCTAAAAGACAATGTTGTTGTTTGTTTTTCTTCATATATCATTTATGGTACTAAATGCACTGAGCTTTTGGTAGTCATTTTTTGGCAGTCGAATTTGAGTAGCTTTGGAAAAAAAAATAGCTTTCATTTAAGTATCTAAAAAGTAAAAATCGTTTCTAAAGGTACCACATACTGTCCACCAATTACCCGCCCGATTATTGTGTAGTTAAAGCTATGAACTGATATGTCGAAACGACGACAACACAGTCCATTAAAACACACCTCTGATAATCTGAGTATTCAGCCTGCACAAGTAATTTGGGTGATTGGGATTGATGCAGTAGGTGGACAGAGAGCACGGATTATAGGTCAGTATGTATCCACTATGTGATGCATAGGAGTGGTGTCAGTCACTGGAGGCATTGCTCAGTGTGGCCAGCCTAACTAGATTGTATGAGATAATGAACAGTCAGACTTTGGCTAGTTGCTATGACCAAACACTTCAAAATTTCCTTTTTAGAACCTGTATTTTATAAAAGCACACAATATTCATGACATTCTTTTAGTTGTACATATTGATCTTAAACACGCTTTTTTTTGTACAGTTACGCTTTTTTATATGTATATATCGTTAACTTTTTTTAAAAACCATCTATAATTGCATTGTGTAAATTCATGAACACGGGACACTATTTTGTATCGACGTTTTGCCTCTAACACAAGTCAAATTTCTATCTGTTTGGTAAATCTAATATCAATACATGCAAAAATGTAATTTACAATGTGGAAAAATTGCAATTGCTTTATTCCTCCTTTTTTATTTTTAACCCATAAAAGTTCCCACCGGGCTTTTTAGTGTACGCACCATTGTGACTGCTTTTTTACTTTTATAGATGACTCAAGATGTGATTACTGTACATTCCTTCTTTGTTTCTTGTCACTAGCAAACACCTTATTAATTGTATTGTTCCTAGATATTGGTAGAATTTGTTAAATGAAAAGAAAAACCAAGAAATTCAAAATCTAACGGTTAACACACACTGACCAAATTCTCAGAAAAATACATGATATGACCGTTGGATTCCACAATCATATGGGATCGGATCCTTACTTCAGTGTGGTTACCTTACACACGGAGGTCTGTCAGTCCTCTCATGCGACTTCTGACTTACATGTAACCCCTTTATATCACCCAGACTGTAAAAATTTACTCCCTCCCACCTTACGGAGTTTAGGCGGGCAGAGGGAATGCACAGCCCTGTCGGACGAAACTCCATACATGCGGAATTAAGTTCTGTAAGTATGGAGATCCGTAACAGAACATCTGGTGTGTGGATTGCCAGTCATACAGATGACTTTCACATCTAGTGAGTGGGATTCGGCTTTCGCGTGGGAGAATGAATCCGGTCCTTGTTATGTGTCAATCGCATTGAACCTTGTAATTGTATCGGACTTGCTGCTCTCGCATTGAGATGTCTTTTTTGCATTAAAATCGTATATGTGATTTGAAGAGTGTACAGCTTCCGGATACGATCTACAATAGTCTATACAGAGACACAATTTATGTAATATGACGGTTTGGCAAGATAAGCTATATGAATGGTATCAGTGTATGTTGTAAAAATTGTTTATATGTCACGATATCCCTTTTAATAAGACATATTGCAAGTACAAATTGCCAGATTTTGTGTAAATCCAAAGCAAATAATGACCTAAGAAAACTAGTGTCCTTGGTCCGGATTCACAGTTACGTAGTTTTCGTCTTGTGTACGTTGTTTTAAGAATTGAGCTACTACGCATGCATAGTAGCTTATTTACGCTATCTACGTACCATTTCTGTATGTAGATTGCGTAAGCGCGGTCTAAAGATGTATAGAAATGGTACGTAGATAGCATAAATATGCGTGCGTAGTAGCTCAATTCTTAAAACAACGTATGTAAGGCAAAAACTATGTGACTGTGAATCTGGACCCTTATTCCTACTGCCAGTATGTATATTTGCAGTGACCAGTTCTGTTTAATGCATGAAATATTCATCATCACAATCCAACAACACATCGGTTGTCTGCTGAAGACTTTGATATTTCCTCATCTCAGAAAAGTTTAGTTTTCATAGAACTAACGATTTGCAAATATGAAGTTTTGTGGGCAAACTCTTCATTCTCTAAGAAATAACAATGAGCATGTTTTATAAACAAAGTGTGGTATATATTTTTGGATTCTCAAGTATGTGTCTGCCAAAGATGATGTGGTCTGTGTGCAGCTGAAATGAATTTCTTACCTAAAAATAAATTTCAATTCTTTACTTTCTGGAACGTGGTGGATTTAGTGATTCCGGTTTTTTTCCAGGTAGTTTGTGTTTTATTATCTGTATTCTGACAGATAATCTTGTTCAGCAATTGTTCCTTCTCAAACAGTGTGGGTCCTGAAGCTCTGGAGTTCCAACACCTACACGTAATTTTGCGCCCTAACCATTCCGTTCCTGCAACCTAACCTTAGTTCTCACCTAACCATAACCATCGGTTTTCTGCAGTCTAACCCTAACTTTCCTCCATCCGCAGTCTAACCCTAAACTTTCCTCGCTGCAGCCTAACACTATTCTTCCCCTCTCCATATGCTAACCTTAACTTTCCTCTCTCCGCAGCTTAACCTTCACCCATCTACAGTCTAACCCTGACCTCTTCTCCGCAGCCTAACCCTAATATTCTCCTTTCCCTCTCTACAGTCTAACTCTAACCTTCCCCTCCAACAGCCTAACTTAACCTTCCCCTTCTATAAGCCTAATACAAACTATAAAGAATCAAGGTTCTCCTTAATACTTATGATCTTCTTTTTCATAGGGGCAATTGGGCATAACCTTAACCTAAAAAAAATTATACATATGCTCTATCACATCACATATTAAAATAACCTTCAAAATATTTGTTTTAAACCTGTACCTGTTCAGCTGCCTCTATTTAAAAAATGCTAGTATTGTTTGTGAATGAATGGCTAAGCATGCTGTTTCTGGGTGTTGGCAGTAGCCCTTATCCCTAGCTTTTGTTACTCTTCAGTTTAATAATCACTTTTTTTTTTAAATATATATTTTGCAAATTAAACACAACAAATACAAAGAAAACGAAACCCCCATATTTAGAAAAATCCTTTCCACCCCCAAATACAAAGAGCTATCAAAATCCAGTATGTGTAGAATATACTCCATAGTAATTTTATTCACCTGAAGGAGTAAAAAGATGAAGAGTAACACATGTAGTAAAGGCACGGAATGCAGTAAGTACTAATCAGGATTATACTGTATGGATAACATCTAGACAGATAATGTAAACATAAAAGATACACCTGACATTAACAAGTGCCAGCCTCGTCCTGCGCATTGGAGATCATATAGACATATGGAGAATCCTACCAAGGAGCCCAAATTTTACTAAATCGCTCTAGGGTGTTCTTTTTAGTGTGTACAAATCTTTCATGGTTTATGATACCATTAACCAAGCCCACCCAATTTAGGAAGGAGGGGAAAACAGGTGCCATCCAGGAGCGGGCCACCAGGACCAGGGCAAGAGAAGTGAGCATGCGGATAGCAGATGGAAAGGCCTCTTCCAAATTAATTCTGAATAGGAAGACTTTGGGTTCTAGAGGAGGTAAGGAGGAGATGTGGTACGCCTACATGCCCACACCTCCCCGTATAGCTTTTGAGTCAAAGGGCAGTCCCAGAGTAAGTTTTAGAAATCTGCCTCATCCGCTCCACATCTAGGACAATTAGCATTACTCTGAAGGCCTGCCTGATGGAGTCCCTGAGGGAAAAGATAGGCTCTATGCAGTATGAATAGATGAATTTGTTGAAACTAGTGAAGAAGTTGCCATCCTACTACTGCCCAAAGCCTGGGACCGTTCCTCATCCAGCATTTGTTCCAAATTGGCTTCCCACCTCCCTTTCAGTTTTGGCAGATTAATATGATTTAAATAATCAACTATCAAGGAGTATATGTAATAAATTGGTCTTTTACTAGCTGCATCTCTTACTTACTAATCGGGGAGGCCTGTAGGGTTGGGCCATTTCTACCAAATTGGGCGTTTAAAACATGTTTTGTCTGAAGGTACATATAAAAGCAAGCACTCGGGAGACCGCATTCCTCACGTAGCTAAGAGAAGGGCTTTAGCATCCCCTCCACATATATCTGTCCCACGAATATCAGGCCAGCCTCAATCCATACTGAGTGCCCCTGGAGCTTCTTCAGCCCCGAGAACCCTGTTTTGGACCATGGGGGAGTACATAGATCCAGAGTTTCATCCTTCAGGAGTTTACACATATACTGCCAAACAAAGATCGCCTGTTTTGTGATGGGGGCAGCCTGTCTTCGTAAGAGATTTTGTGATGCCTACCAACCCATATGAATTAAGCCAAGTGGGAGTCTATGGCTTTGAAGTATGAACTGGGCAGTGGTATCGGGGAGGGCTGGAGAGCATGCAAATACCTAGGCAATAGGGACATCTTAATTAAATTTATTCTCCCAGTGGGAGTCCAAGGGAGTTTACTCCAGGTGTGGAATTTTGCCTTGAACCAGCTGGTGATCGGAAGTAGGTTGTGTTCAGCGATGGGGAGTGAGCCAAACCAAGTCAAAGCCTTGGCAGCATCCAGGGACACCACCACTGCCCCCTCCCCAGCAGAGCAAGGCACCTGCAAGTTTAACAATCACTTTTAAATTGTTAATAACCTTAATAACGTTCTGTGCTGGGTCCACTCCTTTTTAATATATTTATTAATGGCCTTGGTTATAGTTTAGAGAGCAAAGTTTCCATTTTTGCAGAGGACACTAAACTATGTAAGGTAATAGAATCCGAACAAGATTTAACTTCCCTACAGAGGGACTTGAATGTACTGGAGGATTGGGCAGCCAAATGGAAGATGAGGTTTAACTTGGATAAATGTAATTATTGCATTATTAATTATGCATCAAAAACAAGCATGTAGGGCTGTATCCAGACTTAAGTAAGTGCTTAAAATTAGTTACTCCTGGGCTAAACAATGTTGATTGTATTCTTTGCATGCAGGGATATATCTTTGAATCACCTCTCAACTCAAATACTGTTTGCAATAGATGAAATATGACTCGCCTGCAATCAACATGGTTTAGCCCAGGAGTAACTAATTTCAAGCACTTAAGTCTGAATCCAGCCCTTATTCTATAAATTAATGGGATAAATTAAGGGGAATCTGTAATGGAGAAGGATTTGCTTGTGGACAATAGACTTGGCACTAGTACCCAATGTCAAGCAGCAGCTGCAAGAGCCAATAAAGTATTAGCATGCATAAAAAGGGGCATATATGCAAGAGAAACTGTGTAATTTTTCTACTATATAGATCATTGGTAAGGCCTCATGTTGAATACGAAGTTCAGTTATGGGCGTCAATCCATAAAAAAAACACGTTTTGGAACTGGAAATAGTTCAGAGAAGGGCGACAAAATTGATAAAGGGTATGGAGTCATTGAGCTATGACGAACGGCTAGCCCGTTTAGACAAAGAGGAGATATGATTACTATATACAAATATATCAAGGGTCAATGCAGAGAAATGAAACAAACAAGATGTGCTTTAACTGCAGACTTTCAGCTTTCATTTGAGGGTATTTACATCCAAATCAGGTGAACGTTGTATGAATTACAACGGTTTCTATATGTGCCTCCCACTTTTAAGGGACCAAAAAAAATGGGACAAACTAAACAATCCTAAATCAAACTTTCACTTTTGATACTTTGTTGCAAATCCTTTGCAGTCAATTACAGCCTGAAGTCTGGAACGCATAGACATCACCAGACGCTGGATTTCATCCCTGGTGATGCTCTGCCAGGCCTCTACTGCAAATGTCTTCAGTTCCTGCTTGTTCTTGGGGCATTTCCCCTTCAGTTTTGTCTTCATCAAGTGAAATGCTTGCTCAATCGGATTCGGGTCAGGTGGTTGACTTGGTCATTGCATAACATTCCACTTTTTAGCCTTAAAAAACTCTTTGGTTGCTTTTGCAGTAGGCTTCGGGTAATTGTTCATCTGCACTGTGAATCACCATTCAATGAGTTTTGAAGCATTTGACAGAATATGGGCAGATAATATGCCCACGCCATGACACTACCAGCACCATGCTTCACTAATGAGGTGGAATGTTTTGGATCATGAGCAGTTCCTTTCCTTCTCCATACTCATCTCTTCCCATCACTCTGGTACAAGTTGATCTTTGTCTCATCTGTCCATAGGATGTTGTTCCATAATGGCTTTTTTTAGATGTTGTTTGGCAAACTCTAATCTGGTCTTCCTGTTTTGTGGCTCACCAATGGTTTACATCTTGTGGTGAACCCTCTATATTCATTCTTGTGAAGTCTTCTCTTGATTGTTGACTTTGACACATATACACCTACCTCCTGGAGAGTGTTCTTGATTTGGCCAACTGTTGTGAAGGGATTTTTCTTCACCAGGGAAAAAATTCTTCTATCATCCACCACAGTTGTTTTCCGTGGTCTTCCAGGTCTTTTGGTGTTGCTGAGCTCTCCGGTGCATTCTTGCTTTTTAAGAATGTTCCAAACAATTGATTTGGCCACACCTAATGTTTTTGCTATCTCTCTGATGGGTTTCTTTTGATTTTTCAGCCTGATGATGGCTTGCTTCACTGATAGAGACAGCTCTTTGGATCTCATATTGAGAGTCGACAGAAACAGATTCCAAATGCAAATGTAACACCTAGAATCAACTCCAGACCTTTTACCTGCTTAATTGATGATTAAATAATGAGGGAATAGCCCAGACCTGTCCATGAAATAGCTTTTGGGTCGATTGTCCCATTACTTTTGGTCCCTTCAAAAGTGGGAGGCACATATAGAAACCGTTGTAATTCCTACACCGTTCACCTGATTTGGATGTAATTAAAGCTGAAAGTCTGCAGTTAAAGCACATCTTGTTTGTTTAAATTTAAATCCATTGTGGTGGTGTATAGAGCCCAAAATATGAGAATTGGGTCAATGTTTATGGACCTGACTGTATGTTACTGTGTTAATGAAAAACATAATTTAAAATAAGCTAAGCTAGACCAGAGCAGCGAGCAAATAGAGGCTGTAAGGGAGATAGGCAGAGTAGTACAGGGAGGTACCAAGTACCACAGAGATGATACAGCAGGCAATAGGGCCCTCAGGCAGCTGACAACACATGGTAGAACAACAAGTCCCAGGATGGGACTAAGACAGGTACTGTGACAGGTGGAACACAGCACATCGCAATACAGGAGAGCAGTGTCCAATGGGCTGACTCAAACTCACTAGTACACACTGAGAGATGTAATGCACAGTGGTAATAACTCGCTCACCAGAACACACAGCGGTAAAGCACAAACTGGCGAGAAACACAGGTGAGATGGTAAGCACAGAGTGGTAACAACAAACAGAAAGAGTTCTACAGGTGGACTCCAGCACACTGCAGGAAGACAATCGCAGAGTTCACGCACAGGAGAAGAGCAGATGGAATCACTCACCCGGTAGGAAAAGAAAGTGTGAGATAGAACGCACACACACACCACACGATAGACCCGAACCTGACCGGGGCTGAAGCCGCCAACATGAGCAGCAAGGTACTCACGCCGCAAGCTTTACGCAGGTACAGGAGACAGACAAACAAAGGAACTGAGGGCAAGGGGGTAACACCAGGATAAACGTTAGGGATCAAGGCAAATCAGATAAACAGCAGAGTACGATCAGACAGCAGCCAAACGCAGGTAAACCATGCGCTATAACCAAGAATGAGGCTTCCTGGGCTTAGGCTGTTTAAAGTCCATTCCTCCAATCAGCTGCAGAACTCAGGCAGACCTAATTGATTATCCAGCAGCTACGGGAAACCAGGCACATAGCACCCAGACACGAAAACTTCACACGCTGCATGTTACCACTGCTGGGTGTGACAACAGGCTAGTGTGGGAAGGACCGTCCAGAGTGCTGGAGGTAAGGGCGGTGTAGAAGAATCTATCATATATGTGGTGGAACAATAACCTACAAACATTATCAATCTCTAACAGATATGTCAGCTTTTTCTAACAAATTAGAAGGCTTTACTATGAATTTTACACTTTTCGTCCCTTTATTCCTGTGTCATGTTCTGCAACGCTTGCAGTCACAATTTATACCACTAGATGACTCTAATGTCTGCACTATTAAGTTAAAGCAAGTACACCATGAAAACATTGTCCATGTATGGTATTATTAACGCTTATTTATATAGCGCAACAAATTGTGTGAAGCGCTTTAAAGAGAATATTTCACACTCACAGTTCCAGCCCCTATAGGAGATACATACTAAGTGGAAGATACGTTTAATATCAGGACAGTAGTTCATATGTTATTATGTGTAAAGGAGAATTTTATGTAATACATGATATATGGATGAATATAGTATTATTTCTTTTATGAAGTAATATATGACACGTCACTGTAAACTGAGGGAATTGTGGTACAAGTAACCGGATCCTAAGAACGTCAGGATACTTTCATAGACCTTAGATCTCTGATCACATTTTGAGTTTCCTCTACTGAAATTGGTGATATTAAGTTTTTATCTTGTTGGGATGAAATTTGTGGTAAATGTATATTATTCCAAAACTTCGCTTTACTAGCTGTACTGATTGATTCCTGACTATATAAGTCTTCATAATATTGTCTAAATATTTCTACAGTATCCCATGGTTGCCGACTTTTGGCAGATCCCGGAGAGAAGCCAGTGACGCATGCGGGGGGCGGGGCTTAATTACGCGATTTATACAAATTGCGTCATTAGGCTCCACCCCCTGGTTCATACTGCCCCATTTTTACTTGCAATAGGGGTCGGGACGGGGCTTGATGCCGCAAATTGCGTCATCAAGTCCCTTCCTGTGCCTAGCAACACTAGTATACTAGTGTTGCTAGGCACAGGAAGGGACTTGATGACGCAATTTGCGGCATCAAGCCCCGTCCCGACCCCTATTGCACCACGGGCCTCAAGTCACTTGCGGGAGATTTGCTGGCTCTCCCGGGATACCGGGAGTACTGCCCGAATTTCGGGAGTCTCCCGGACATTCCAGAAGAGTCGGCAACCCTGCAGTATCCTGGCCATGGTGCATTAACACCCCTGCTTTTGACTTTAAGGATATTATATAACTGAGCTTACGATTCCCCTTAACTAAATTTGTTAGAAGGCGCCAAGGTCTGTTTGCCCATATGTAAAATTGATAATCACGATTTGCCTTGTATCGCTCAGTCATTTTGAGCAGGATCCCCTGAAATTGTACCTTTTGTGCCGCATATTTTTGCATACACAACACCATGCGGTCAGATAAATATTCCTGGTATGCCTTTGATAACTTTTGTTGTGCTACTACATATCTCTTATCTACATTCTTTTATACTCAGCCATAAAAGATATAGGGCCGAATTCAGAGAACCGTCAGCGAAAGGTTATATGCACGGACGTTGCAAGGCAACACCCATGACGCTCCCCTCACGCGGACGGGTGGATGGTGACCTACGAATGCCTCAACCACCCATATCTTTAAGTGGGTAGTACCGTGCGTATCTAACTAACTGCACCCTCACCGCACCCTCAAATGGTCATATAAATACCTCCTACTTTCACGTATCTGTCTCCGGACGGATTATAACTATGCCCCTCCGTACGGTTTTTCTCACGTGCGATTCACAAGTTTGTGCATAAAATCAACGTAAATAGCATAAGTTTAGCTACTACGCATGCGCAGTTCCTCAGATCGTAAAAATACGCATGGAACTTCCCGCAGAAGCTTTTCGGCTGTCTCTATTTCGAATAGAGGGCCTTTTTAGAATTTTTTTTATGAATGGGTGAGTGTAATCACTCATTGATTTTCGCAGATGACCCGCTGCACCTGACACTGACAGCTCCAGAGAGGTGATACGAAGGGGCATGACAGCCATATGACACCCGTAATTACGCTTCGGAGGCATTTAAATCGTACAGTATGGGCGTGCTTAGGCACTTACGTATGTGTAGCCTTTACGTACGTCAGTACTTAAGCTTTGAATAGTTAAGGTAGGGTTTGGCAAGCATTAATCGGCCAAAGTACGTAGGAGCGAGGGGAAAGCATAGAAAACACGCTAGCGAAAATACACTACGCAATAAAATGTAACAAGTCCTTAGGTCTGGATCTACCTATAAATATTTCTTACTATTATGTATTTATTATAGATGTGTGGATTTTTGCATATGGGGCCATACGCAGATTAACTACGTGTGGTCTTTAAAAAGCGCATTTAGTTTTTAAGGTTAGAGGAAGCGTGCCACGGCAGTCTCCAGGGTAGGTTACGTAGAGTGGGTGGGGGGGAGGTATGTAAATTAGGCTGGGACGGAGGGCTGGGGAACCTCCTTAAGAGAGAAAATAAGCATAGGTAGTTAAGTTTGCCTATACCCATTAGGCACTTCAAAACAGGGGCGGGACGGGGAGGGGAGCGGGGAAGTAGGTGCAGATACATGTGTATCCACAGCTATGGATCACACACATATGTGTGAATACGGTCCAAAGAGAGAAAATATTATATTTCATTTTTGTGAATAATGGACCAGATTCAGAGATTATTGAGCCACCCCCTGCTGGGACTGATAATCGCTCTAGTGGATGGCCACCTTTAGTGTACATGTACTCATTAGTTGAACATTAACTTCCATGGCTCTGCAGAGTCTTAACATTCCACATTTTACATATCAATAGGCAAGCACAGTTTAGTCCACTGTTAATGGAGGATCATTATGGTGAACAATTTTAACATAGGCCTGTTTCATACTGACATATGGAATGGAACTTACGCAAGCCTCCTGATTTATAACATACTGATAATGTGTTACGTGTTGTGACTCCATAGTAGGAAGAAGATCTGTGGAAGTGGTCAGCCCTTCACTTCCTCATGCCTGTCTGGCGGGGATAGGCATAGTAATGAAGGACTCAGAACAGGGGGCACTGTGGCATGCATCCTGCACCCTGGGTTGGCAGCATCTACCGTATTTCCCCATGTATAAGACGCACCTTTTTTTGAAAAATAGGGTCTTTAAAAACAGGGTGCGTCTTATACAGGGGGGTTACCATTTTAACATCCACCCGCAGTCTGACTCCAGACCAGCACCGCTGGTCTGCAGTCAGACTGCGGCTGGATGTTAAAATGATGTCTAGGCTGCAGCTTCCGCTCCTCCAAAGCTTTCTTACCTTTGCGAATCATCCACCGAGCGGGACTGCTGCCACAATATGAAGTCTCGCGGTGGCCGAGACTGGGATATGAAGCCTAAGCTACCGCAGGACATCATAT
>WWET01004622.1:17429-29776 GCA_011038615.1 Limnodynastes dumerilii | reverse complement strand
TAAGGGCCTGATCCAGAGCAACGCTCGCAAGCGAGCGTACGCTCATCGTATGCGAATTTTCGGCAAAAAATTCGCAATGCTCATGCCCAGTATGACAGCTTCCGGTCGCCTGAGCGTCATGAGCGAATAGCGGGCGTTAGCGTATCGTATTTTTCGCTCGCTGGGCGTATTTTTTTTACGATGGTCGGCTGGGCGCCCGTTTTACTACTGGGAGGCGGGGATAGCCATTTAAATTGTACAGTATGGGCGTGCTAATTTTCTCAGCGTATTTTCTGCGAATTTTCGTACGGCCGACGGTCGTACCCAGTGTAGGGTATGGCCGCCGTAAGCAGGGACTTTACTATGGGAGTGCTAGGGGCGTGTAGGTTGATACGACGAGCGTACGTTCGCATTCGCCCGTCGTGCGAATTTTCGTAGCGCTGGATCAGGCCCAATGTGTATATTCCTACATACATTTGCTGTGTTAATGTGAAGCAGGCCCCCCCCCACACGATGTAGTTGCCCAGGGGCCCCCACAGACCTTAATCCGGCCCTGCTGATATGCATAGCGGAAATTGTGGGTATGGTCAATGCAAACTCTTCATTGACTATGGGCCTGATTCAGAGGCTGAAAATAAGAACTTAAAGTTACACCTGGGCAAAACCATGTTGATTTCAGGGGGAGTCCAGTTAATTTTATTCTATGCATGCAGGGAGTATGCTTTGCTTTTACTTATTGCACACAGAAACCTGATCAGCTTCACTTTTAAACTGCTAATTAGACTTGAGCTGGGAAACATAACCTTTTAACTATAATACTGTTGCAACAAATGAAATTTGACTCCCCTGAAATCAACATGGTTTAGCCCAGGTGTAACTTTAAATTCTTATTTTCAATCTCTGAATCAGGGCCCAAGTGATGTAGGACCGCATTCAGAGTTTGAAAATAAGAGTGAATCAGGAAGAAAGTTACACCTGGGCAAAATCATGTTGTATTTTAAGAGAACAGTAGTAGAGTTGAGGAAATGCTGCCTAGCACAAGTCTTCTCCGCAAGATTTTTCTTTAAAATTTGTCTTAAACAATGAATATCAATTTATTAACTTTGTAATACAACAATAATTGTATTATATTTTTTTGATAACCAAATGCAAATCCTAATATTTTAAATAGAAAAACAATATGTGCAGACTATCTTATTGTTGATGGAATTTCTTCCTTGGGATTATTTATTTATTCATTCATTCATTTATCAGGCTTTTATATAGTGGCAGCAGATGACATAGGGCTTTAGAGGGATTGCATCTAGAGTTTGAAAGCAAGAAGAAAAGAGGTAGAAAGTTGACAAAACCATGCTGAAATGCAGGGGAGGCAAATTTCATCTGTTTCAACTAGTATTAGAGTAGAGAGGAGACAGATTGTTCTAAGAAATCCAACAAACCCCTGTTACCAGGGCCGTAACTAGGGGTGCGCGATAGGGGCGGCTGCACAGGGAGCAAATCTTAAGGAGGCACCAGTAAGTCAGTATTTATGATTAAATTAGCTTGGTATTCAAGATGAGGAAGCACCATTTTTCCTTTTTGCCCCTGGCGCTAAAATTTCTAGTTGCGGCTCTGCCTGTTACTGCTGTGGTGCTGTGTTTCATAGGTAGCTTATAGTCCCTTTATTAAGCATTAACAGTTACTACAGGTCAGAGAATCAGATGTAGGAAATTTTACTGGACTGCATATAAAACGAATATGCAAAACTGTACAGTATATCAGTGCTGCAGACATGCATTGACCTGTGTACAGGAGAAAAGACGTATCTGCAATACAGTTGTGATGCATGGGGTCTGAACTGCCATAACTTGACTCCCAGAAATATTGAACCCCTTCTGAAGCCACATAAAAGTAGTAAGATAAAATAAATCATATTCGTCAGCATTTATTCCGGTTACTGTAAATTATAAGCCCTTTCCTATCATAGTATAATGGGAACCACCACTGAGACAGAGGAGATTAAAGTCTCACCTCTTACCCTCCACATTACCTGTGTAAGTTAGTCGCTTATAAGCCACCCGCCACTTACAAGGCTTCTCTGTTAGGTGGCCCTAACTCTAAACTTTAGAGTCCCAATTGTGGGTCACATATCAAATATCTTTCTAAACTAAGAGCTCACCTCTTATGGAGGCTATGATATGATATGGAGGCTATGATATCACATATCACATATCTGCAGATATTTGTAACTAATTCTCTGACTTTTATTTTAAAGATAGAAGATCATGATTAGTAACTGAGTAATGGCTAGAGTGCCAGGCCATGTCTTGTTTTTTGTGCAAATTCCCCTTGCCTTGTGCACCTGTAATATAAATTACTTTATAAACTGATTAGAAGCAACCTCTATCTTGGATGTGTGTTTTAAAGCCTGTCTGGGATTACAGCTGAGAGGGGGGGTGGTCTCAGAGTGGCTGTTT
The DNA here is from genome assembly GCA_011038615.1 of Limnodynastes dumerilii. Classification (NCBI taxonomy): domain Eukaryota; kingdom Metazoa; phylum Chordata; class Amphibia; order Anura; family Limnodynastidae; genus Limnodynastes; species Limnodynastes dumerilii. The sequence goes on along the minus strand of WWET01004622.1, from coordinate 27,341 downwards.
TGGAGACTTGGGGATCTCCATAAGAGGTGAACTCTTAGTTTAGAAAGATATTTGATATGTGACCCACAATTGGGACTCTAAAGTTTAGAGTTATCTAACTGATTTGAAGCAACCTCTATCTTGTATCTATCTATCTATCTATCTATCTATCTATCTATCTATCTATCTATCTATCTATCTATCTATCTATCTATCTATCTATCTATCTATCTATCTCCTATCTATCTATAGATAGATAGATTTCATTCAAAAGTCATTGCAACCAATCTGCTCAATCATTGTTTTTAACTAACCTGATATTGAAATTTGACCAGTGGTGTACAGCGTGTCTATGAATTAGTATGAATTTGCAGTGTGCTACTTGAGCACATAAATGACCCATTGTGAAGATTTGTTTCTCTATTTCCTATGTTTAAATAGATTTAAAAAATGAGAGTACAGCACAGCTGTGTTGCACCTGCCTTTATATTTAGCTTTATCCATTTCATGGAATATTTATCAAGAGAGAAAATTCCAAGTATGTCATGTCCTTATGAACTTATACAGCTGTTTCCTGCAATGTTATGCAATGATAGTTTGCTGTCAAGGAAACCTTCTATTGCTCCATTGTACAGGCCCCTCCTGCCATCATACATTTTGGATGTGTTGTCCGTATATTCTGCTTGATGTAAGGAAGCTCATCAACTACAACAGAGTAAAGCATTTTAAAAAGTAGGGAATCATATCCTTTATAGTGCATGACATCCTATGCAGGCTTTGTGTACTGTACGTCATGAAAGATCAATCACAACTCAGCTATTGCATAGAGGTACAACAAGACAAATTCAAGAGAATAACTAGGGACGTGGGATGTGATCCAGACTTCTATGCATCTTCTGTGCGCACATAGGTCTGTAAGTCCGTACGTGAGGAGGGAGTGAACTCCTTTATTACTCCCCTCTTACAATCGGATATCTGGACCCTGCCTTAAAATCTCCACACAGATCTCCTGCAACCATCTGAATGCACATGCGTGCAGATCTGCATTGCGCCGCCCACATACCTGTGTTTCCATGCCTATCCTCTCCTCTTGTGCTGGGATTAGGCATGCGAATGTCTGGTAAGCCCCCCCCCCCCCACATGTTACTCCTATCCCAGTGAACTGAGTAGCTTCTTGAGTTAGTCAGGTGACGGTATTAGATCTGGATCTGGCCCCAGATCCTGAAGTCAGCAGCTACTGCAGTCGGAAATCTATTCACAGCGGAGGCGGAGTTCTGTTAGTGGATCGCTGTCCTAGGGTCCATCGCACATACAGACTTCTGAACAGAGGCCCCTTTTTTCACGAAATTTAACGATTTAAAAAAAATAATTATATTAATAAATAAATAAGAATAACCCTTATGTTTGCTTTGCATTTGGTTCTTCTCCCTCAATGAATGGCGAGTCGCCCTGTACCTCCATGGGATAGGCTTTTATCACAGAAAACTTGATCCGCATTATTCAGATCCATGCTGGAAGCCTGAAGTGTGTACAGGCGCTATATAGAAATGTCACCATTTTCGTCATTCTGGATCTGGTCCTAGGTCTGGATATTTGGAAAGACCCTTCAGTCCAGGCAACCATTAGCCGAGGGGGGAAAAATATACAATAAGTGACCCTGGAAGTTCAAATCTATTCCCTTCCCATACACGCACACACAGAAAAAAAAACCCAGCCCCCACTTCAAAATAGCATCATTACTAAAGCAGGGCACACTCAAGGACATTTCAGCAGATAATCATTCTAATTGCCCAATCATATCTTACCAGTGTGTACTGTACAAAGATCTCCTAATACACACAGGACACACTTGCAAATACAAAAGATATCTTTGCATCGTTGATATAGTATATTAGGAGCTCCAATAGATTAAATCAAAAGATTATAGTCCGTTTCAAAAGATTTTTGAGCATCTTTGGACAGTACACACTGGTAGGCCGTAGTGTGTACACAGCCTTACTCCTCCTGCGGTTCTGTGCCTTCCCTCAACATGCCCTCATACAGTGAATGACTCTCAGCACTGTGATTGGTGAATAATTTCAGCCATCTACCAATCAGCATCCCAGAAGTCACTCACTATGTGGCTCCTGTTTGGGAGGCAGGTAGAGAATGCTGTCAGGCCACTTTCATTGTGTGTCATCCATAATCAGAGCGGCCAAGAGCGCCATTTTTTGTCAGCTCCAAGACCCTCCAAAGGCAACAGCCTGAGTATCAGATGCCCCCTTACCTAGTGCCAGAGCAGAGTGTGGTCCTGCACCAGATAATCACATGAATGTTCTGCTGGAAAGGTGGTGACAACAATTACTGTCTATTCTCTGTTATCTTCTGTAAAAGTTGTAGAGTTCATTAGTGAAATCACTTGCTCTTTTAAGAAATGATATTACTGCTATTTAATCATGGTATTACTATTAAAGTAAATGGGCCAGATCCTAAACTACGAATGCGAGCGATTTTACGCTAGCCACCGAAAATCGCTAAAATTGGCCATTAGTATTTACTACGCATGTGCACGGCAAAGATGTTACGCCACGTAACTCTGAACGTACGTACCAGCCATGTATCAACAGCGTAACTACGAACGAAGGGGCGTGACAGCCATACAACACCCCAACTTACGCTGCGGAGGCGGGGTGAGGCATTTAAATTGTCCAGTATGGGCGTGCTTAGGCATTTACGCACGCGTGGCCTTTACGTACGTCAGTAGTTACGCTTTGAAAAGTTAAGATAGGGTTCAGGCAACGTAAAACAACCAAAGTACGTACAAGCAAGGTGAGTGCATGGAAAATACGCTACGCGATGAAACGTAACAAGTTCTTTGGTCTGGATCCGGCCCAATGTGAATATATTTTCCATGAAATTGAGGCAAAATATTAAATATTTCTATTGACTGCTTTATATTGTTTCTTTTTATAGAACAGATAAGTAAGAACAAATAGTTATAATGATATATGTTGCTATTCAAATACATTTTGCTAGTAATGAGATTTTTGCAATACCGGGTGTCCGGATCCAAATTTCTGATTTCCTCTGACTTCCATTGTTAGGGTTCCCTGGTTTAGCAGGATAGAGAACCGGGGTGACCACAGAGAGAGAGAGAGAGGAATCGGGTAACTCACCAGTATGTAGAGCCTGTGTCCGTCTTGAGTGTTCGCTAGAGCCCCTGATGGTAGAGATAGACTGGAGCTGGTGAGACTTCTTCAGGATACAAACCTTAGAGAAAACCCGGAACAGGAAATGGGATAAGGGGAAATGGATTAGCAAAAGCAGTTAAGTGGGTGTAGTAGTAACAGAAGGGACTGCACTAAACAAACAACAAGAAACACTTAACGGACAGGACCGGGAAGACAGAACTGGACAGACTTACTAGACTGACTAGGGAACTCACACCACATACACACCAGTGGGAGAATCCCCTAGGGGATTAACATAAACAAACACTCAGGAATAAAGGCGGTTAACACAGGAAGGAATAGACAATCAGGATAGAAGAGGAGATTGGCACAAAAGGATAACAAGCTGGAACTAGGAAGGACAATATGGGACAATCAAGAAAGCAACAGAGCAATGTACAGAAGATAAGAGAGGCCAAATAAAGATAAGAAGCACGGGAGCGAATAGGGATTTCTCGCGCAGACGAGACAGGACTTGAGCCACATGGGATCTATGAAGCTGTAATGAAGAGGAAGATATAAGGATATCATCCAGGTAGACCACTACGAACCTACCAAGGAACTCCCGGAGGACGTCATTAACAAGGTCTTGGAATACGGCAGGAGCATTGCAGAGTCCGAATGGCATGACAAGGTATTCGTAGTGGCCTGAGTGTGTATTAAATGCTGTCTTCCACTCATCCCCTTCACAGATCCGAATGAGATTATAGGCCCCTCTCAGGTCGATCTTAGTATAGACGGTGGCTCCTTTGAGCTGATCAAACAAATCAGAAATGAGAAGTAACGGATATGAATGAGATGACAACACATCGCTGGAAGCAAGATGGCTGCGCCCATGGTCTGTCACATAACGCGCGTCGGGGACCGCTGCAGAGTCTGGAGGCGGGCACTGAGGTAAGCGCTGCCTGCGGGTGAGTATGCCGGGGGTGAGAGGAGAGGCTGGCGTCCTGGAAACATAGTTACACGCTAGCTGTCGCTGGCGGCGTGTAACATCCATGTGTTCCATTTGTGTCTTATCTGTTTGTGCGTTGTTCACATACACATGCATCTGTGCTATCCAATGAGACGCCAGTCCCTTCCAACAGCTTCCAGCAGGGGGACTGATTTCCGCTCATAAGTGGGCGTGACTTGGTATTACATTGTACTCTATAGGCACGCTAAAGGACTGCAAACTGATTCAGATTTCCGAACTGCAGCCATTTTGTGCTTGTAAATTTTAAGGTAGGCTATAGGTCTCTGGAACTCTGTCAGTGCCAGGGAAGTGGTAAGCAGAGCTATCACACAGATGTCAGACCTGTGATTATCAGATGCGTTCTATAATCACAGCTTCGCCATATTCAGACATCCGTGTGATCGATCCACTAACCTATGGTCTGGTGCACAAAAACCCAAAGGCTCAATATATCCTTAATGGCAGTACATTAGAATCTACCGTGAAGGAAAGGGATCTAGGAGTCATTATTTCCAGTGACTTAAAGGTAGCCAAGCAATGTAACAAAGCCATGAGAAAGGCAAGTTAGATGCTTGGTTGCATAGGGAATTAGTAGCAGAAAGAGGGAAGTAGTGATGCCCCTTTATAGATCATTGGTACAACCTCACCTAGAATACTGAGTCCAGTTCTGGAGGCCATATCTTCAGAAAGACATAAATACATTAGAGACTGTGCAAAGAAGAGCAACTAAAATGGTCCATGGCCTTTGTAACAAATCATACCAAGAAAGGCCAGAGGAACTAAACATGTATAGCGTGGAGCAGAGAAGGGAGAGGGGGGACATGATAGCAGCTTTCAAATACATCAAGGGTTGTGACCAACTAGAGGAGGGAGCATTTTTCAAAAGAAGAGGTGTTATAGAACACGAGGGCATGAATATAAACTGGAGGGCGGTAGATTTAGAGGAATGTGGGGAAAAATGACTTCACTGAAAGGGTGATAGATAAGTGGAATAGTCTCCCATCTGAGGTGGTTGAGGCCAATACAGTAGAACCGTTTAAACATTCTTGGGATAAATATAAGGATATCCTAAATTGTAAACCAAATTGAGGGTAAATAGGGTCTAGGGTCAGTATAGTTTTGAATAAACAAGTGGGCAGACTGGATGGGCCATGTGGCTCCTATCTGCCGTCAATTTCTATGTTTCTATGTCTGCAAGCATTGGAATATAAAGTATTATTAGACCAGATCTTGACCTCCGTGGTAGTCCTCATGGTACAGCTCCCATCACTCCTCTCTCTCGTGCGGACTATAAGTGACTTATGCTGCCATAAGTCTTCTGTACAACCGGTGATCCGATTGTAACCCATAAAACCCATCTCTACTGTATAATTGAAATCCCCCCAATCCCCCATACCATCTTATGGAGTTTAGCTGGGCAGAAGGGATGCACTGCCATGTCAGACAGATTTCAGAAGTATGGAACTAAGTTTGTCTAGGGTAAATAAATATACAAGTATTGAAGTTTTACCAACTATACATTCTAAAAAATAATAGAGCCTGCTGTATGTAAATTTCAACATACTAGAAGTTCTACCCCTTATTGAGAACTCCATCAAAATGAAATGATATTCAGTGTTGTAGGGCTGGATTCAGAGCTCCGGCTGCAATGCAATTGAGCCCATAAACTGACTACATTAACCTGTGTTTTACCTGTCTTTCAATGTTATATCATTGACAATCTTCTGCCAAAATGACATAATTAAAACAAATACAGAATGAACACGTAATTATTTATCTTACCTTAACTTTCTTTTCTTTTTTTTGGAATCAAGAAGTTTTTATTGAACAATTTTCATTTGGAATAAAAGGAATAAAAACATTGGACCTGATCCAGAACTACGCCTTGGAGCAAATTTGCGCGTGGCAGAGACGTAAATTTGTTGTTTTGAACGCACTGCGCATGCGCACCATGGAAAATATGCACATAAACGTAGCGTAATTGTAAACGTATGGGCCATTCACGTATGTGTCGCGTAAATACTTACGCGTGGGCGTGCCAATTTTACGTTACTCCAAATTACGTGTGAAATACGTGAAGTAGGCGGGGGGTTGTATTTAAAGTGTACAGTATGGGCGTGCTTAGCTTTGTAAATTCGTTCAGCCCATACGTACGTGTGCGTATGACTGCGGTTACGTTGGAAAAAGTTAAGGTAGGGTTTGGAAAGCGTATCTTGACAAAAAACGTCCGTGCAAGGGGTGTGCCGAGGGGAGTGTAGCGAATTTATGCGCACGAAAATACGCTCCGCGAATAAACGTACGGCAAACGTAGTTCTGGATCTACCCCATTAAAACAAAACACATACAAAAGACATGTATTGCACAATAATAAGCATTATTACCCAGATTTACTGAGCTGCGAAAAAGAAAAATAGGAGATGTTGCCCATAGCGTATAATCAGATTGTAGCTGACATTTTCCAGTATGTAATAAGAAAGTAAGCTAGAATCTGATTGGTTGCTATAGGCTTCTCTTTTCCTTTCCTGCAGCTTAGTAAATCTGGCCCCCATAGCTATTGTTCCTGAACATTTAAATGCAGATAGAATATATTTAAACAGAAAAGTTGAGAGGAACATGTTGAGTATCTAACACACCAAAGTATATAATATAATATTATATTATACAGCAGAAAGAGGATCATCTGTACATCTCAGCATAATGGAGCAGATTCAGAACCCCAAATTTTTTTTATTTACGTGCCCATTTTTATGATTATAGCTACTATGCATATGCGTAGTAACCATTTTACGCTATCAACGTAGCATTTTGTTACGTAGATTACGCACATGTGGTCTTTAAAGATCGGAAAACTAGGCATGTAAGTAAAAAATTTCAGTATTGTGAATCTGGTCCAATATAAGGAATCAATCCAGGGTGACCAGACCTGATAAAATTTATATAGTGCCTTCCTAGAGGTATGAACGAATTTTTCATGACCAATAGTGTTATTAACTAGAGCAGGGGTCCTCAAGTACCACTAACAGTCCAAGTTTTTTTTTAAATCTCCTTGCTGGAGGTGAGCTCATAACTGACAGTTACATTTCAAAAGCTCCACAGGTTTTGCAGAGAGACCTACAAAACATGGACCGTTAGTGGTACTTGAGGACGGGGTTGAGAACCCCTGAACTAGAGAATTCCAATGAACATGGGATGGGGCAGAGAATGCCATCAATGCCCCAGCAATCACTACCTTAACCTTTTTCTTAACATTAAAGAAAAAAGATATTTATATGTTACTGCATCAAAAATCTCCTCCAGTGATAAGCCAGAGGAGTAAGAGGCACATTTTGGGTTCAATAGGGAGAGAGATGGACAAAGGGCCTGATCCAGCGCTACGAAAATTCGCACGACGGGCGAATGCGAACGTACGCTCGTCGTATCAACCTACACGCCCCTAGCACTCCCATAGTAACGTCCCTGCTTACGGCGGCTATACCCTACACTGGGTACGACCGTCGGCCGTACGAAAATTCGCACAAAATACGCTGCGAAAATACGCTTAGCACGCCCATACTGTACAATTTAAATGGCTATCCCCGCCTCCCTGTAGTAAAACGGGCGCCCAGCCGACCATCGTAAAAAAAATACGCCCAGCGAGCGAAAAATACGCTAACGATACGCCCGCTATTCGCTCATGACGCTCGGGCGACCGGAACCTGTCATACTGGGCATGCGCATTGCGAATTTTTGGCCGAAAATACGCATACGATGAGCGTACGCTCGCTTGCGAGCGTTGCTCTGGATCAGGCCCAAAGACCTTAATGCACTATCCCATACCACTTTCCAAAATCCCAGAACCAACGGACAATCCCACCAGAGGTACCAGAAATTCCCAGGATGGATTACACATCTGAGACATTTTTCATCCAAGCATTGACCCACCTTAAACAATATGCTAGGGGTAATATACACTCTGTGAAAGATACAAAGATGGATTGTTGGAGATGCACAGTCAGTGTGGCATCATGTAAACAACCCTGCATATCTGTCCAGTCCTAGTGATCCGCCAGAAATAGGTCCATCTTCCACCAACCTCGCAAATCCTTCATAGCATCAGGAGAAACATTGGTATTTAAAGTAGACTACATCATGGAGATAGAGCCCCTGGATGGAGCCCTCACCAACAGTACCCTAACAAGAGAACAGCAATGTCAGAAGGGGAGTCCCGTTACAGCTCATGTCTAAGCTGGATATATCTTTTTAGGTAGGAGTCTGGGAGCAGGAACTTTTCCTTCAGCTGGTGTAAGGACTTCCAGAAGCCCTCCCCCATTAATTGACCAAGAGCTGTGATACCATAACACCCCCATACCGTGGTACCCTCCAAGGGAAGCAGATTTTTCAAAAAAGGGTTATCCCAGAAAGGGGTCTCTGGATCAAGTGCCTCTTACCTTTACTTTCCTATTACTTCCATTACAAACTATGGACTGGATCCAGACGTACTACAAGGATGGTATTTTCCGATTGCAATAGTAGATCTGGATTTTCTAGATACAGAATTTTATCGTGGCAGAATTGGTGTCAAGAAGCAGATGTGGAAGGGGGGAGGTATGTAAATAGTACATTAAGACCTTACTTATTATACTGACTCTGCACCTTCCCCATATTACAGTACACAGGAACGGTGTTAAAATCTTTGTACCTCTATGCAAGCATGGGGACTGGATTCTGCTGGGATCTATTATCTATGCTTTGCTGGTTTTTGGTGCTCTGAGTGCAGGGGCAGTGGAGCTCTGGAGTCGGTCCTATGTCTTGAAAGGTGACCGTTATTTTGATGACAATTTTCTTAAGTGTGAACGGGCCGGATCTTAATTTACAAAAAGGGAAAGCGTTTTCCAACTGACGGAAAAATCGAAATGATAGATTTTCTGCTCAACCCCCATTTTGCATGGGGATGATGTAGAAACGTTATGGTAGGGTTGAGCTGGCATAAATCCGTACTAGTGATGTGAGTGGCCTCCCATCACTGTACATTGCCTTTCTTATTACTTTCATTGCACTGTGCTCATATGTATGTGATTTCATTGCATTCCATCTGTATTTTGAGCTGCATTCACATTGCAACGTAACATAGTGAACCACGGCTTGCACAAAGGCAATGTGACACATTTAAATTAAAATCAGAATGAAGCCTGTGGTCCCAAATAATTACTGTGCATGCCTTTTCTATAAACCCCAATATTTCTCTCCAATCCTTCTCCTCTCCTGGAATGTCCATAAAACTCCCTAAAGAAACTTGGATACACTAAAGTTACAAGAGAGCATTCAGGGCCAGGGGAGAAAGAGTTGGGAGGGTGTGGGTCCCCGCATAGAACATCTGATTTGCAAAAAATCAGATTCCTCCCAGCCAGTTGCAAACTGGCTGGGATTTCGACTGCATATGCCTTGAAGAGCACCGAAAGCTCCGAGGTGCAAAAAGTAAAAAATAGTCCCCTGGTTTATTCCCTAATTCTTACCCTAACCCTCCCATCCTGGCAGCCTGACCCTAACCCTCCCATAATTGCAGCCTGACCCTAACCCACCGTCTCCCGCAGCCTGATCCTAACCCTCCCTCCCCTGCAGCCTGACCCTAACCCTCCCTCCTCTGCAGCCTGTCCCTAACCTTCCATCCCCTACAGCCTGACCCTAACCCTCCCTACCCCGCACAAATAATTTACTCACCTGTCCCTGGTCCGGTGAGCACCGGCGGAGGTGCGACGGAGGTGCGGCAGAGGGATATCACGCATTGTGAAAGTG
>WWET01004622.1:5072-17358 GCA_011038615.1 Limnodynastes dumerilii | reverse complement strand
AAAAAGGTAAGTATTCGAAAATGGGACATCCGAAAAGGAACTTTCAGATGTCCCATTTTCGGCATTAAGATTTTCTTAGCGTTGTAACCGGAGTTGGGAGGAGCACATCATTACAACATTCTTCACCATAGGCAAGTTCACCATAGGAAACATGTTTCTATACGCAAGGGTGGGATTTTTAAGCTCTAAAAAAGAGCATGTGAGTAAAGTGGGCAAGGCCCGAAACATGTTAAGTCTCCAGGGAATGTGACAGAATCCTCTCCTTGTGGCAGCGTGCTTTAGGATCCTTCTCCATCTGTGGCTGAACTTTGGACGTCCTCTCTTTCCAGCCAGGCTCCAGAAACATGTCTCCCCCTTGGTAGGAGAATTTGCTCCTTTATTTATATTATAAGTTAATTGATTGTGTCTTATGTGAATTTTTTATATACCAGTAAAAGTGAATTTTTAACCCTTATTTTGGATGGCATTGATAATTACATAATCCAGTGGGTGATATAAATGTTGCTTATGTTTGAGAATTCACACTTATTTTCTTTCCCATATGTACTCCCTGTATTTATGATTTAATTCTGAAGAAATGGGGGAAGGACATTGAAACATATAGAACTCCATTTGGACTCTTCTTTGGACCTTACTATTTTTTGTTTTAGGTATCTTTCCATATGAACTGAACTTTTTACCGGGACAATTATATATATTTTATATTTTTTATTTTAATTTTTTAAACTGTATGCCGTCCAATTAGTTATATTTTTTATACGCTGCCTTCTTTACCTGAAATTATTTATGGGACTTATTTTATGAGAAATTTTCTTTGGACTTCTCTTTGGTTTTAGAAGCTGCTGTTTATAAGACTTTCCTTGTTTTACCTCTAGCGCTTTTTTTGAAGGTTGTAACTTATTCTAAATGGGATTTTTAAGCTGCCTAGAAACCCAGATGAGATGATTTCATATCTGTCTGTCAGGGCACAGAACTGTAGAAGTTTTATGCCATTGTTATGCTGCCGATCAAACTGATCCTATGCAGCGCAGTGCCGCCATTTTCGCAACATGCTTGTGATTTGTTGGTAAGGGTGGCAAAAATCGGGGAGGGGATGGCGAACAGGGAGCGGTGACGATGGGGAAGGGACAAAGTTGCCTGGGTGCAAAGAGACTTAGCACCTGCCAGGTAGTTGTGGGGAGTGAGGGCATTTCACTGAGTAAGGTTTACCAGGTGGTGGTGGTGAGTAAGGTACACCTGGGAGTGGCAGTGAGTGAACCATGCTCAGGATATTTGAGGGGAGGTGGAATTCCATTATTGGGTCTTCCAGCACATTAAAATGTATTATTACTTCTCTGGTGCAGGTCTTTCTCCAAAGCTGAAATAAACAAATGATGCAGAACAAGGAATACATGAAAGAATTATTGGCAAAACCCATAAGCAGGAAAAAGGTTAGTGGCTAGAACCAGGGTACAGTAACCAGTCATCAGAATAGAATCTTTAGATGACATGTGACCCAGATAGATGTGGGCCAGGCATAGCTTTATAGGGTCACATGGGCCATAAATCTGCATCAGATGTTTAAACCCCACATTTATATGATCAAATCTGCCTACATCTACATAGCACAAAATAATTCTAATTTTATTTATGTCTATAAATTTTAATGTGCGTGTTCTTGGATGTGTTCATGTTTTATTTTCAGATGGGATATAGTTCCGGATTCAAAGTTACGTAGTTTTCGTCTTACGTATGTTGTTTTAAGAATTGAGCTACTACACATGCATAGTAGCTTATTTACCCTATCTACATACCATAGCATAAATAAGCTACTATGAATGCATAGTAGCTCAATTCTTAAAACAACGTACGTAAGACAAAAACTACGTAACTGTGAATCCGGAACATAATTATTTAAAGGAAAACAAACACTTTTATTTTGGATAAACGGTTTGATCGATTGTTAGTCAGCCCATGGAGAGCGTATTGTCACCATCCATCTATACGAAACACTCCATCTGTATCGCAACTCATTAGGATTTTATTTGAACAATTCAGCTATGAAATGAAGTTATTTCCAACAAAGAATTGGTTGTTTGAGAATGGAATAAGAACCAATGTGATGCAGAATTTATTCTACTCCTTTAAAATATTCTGCGATGTCATTTACCTTTATTGCTAAAAATGTAAAATAAAATATGATAGAAAAGTTGCTCTATGGAAATATTGAGAACAGTGGTAAAAGCAGTTTTATAGGGAAGCCGGAGTGACAGACTGTCATTGTCAGGCCCATAGCTGAGGGTCAATTAAAGCACTTTCCCTGCCAAAATATCCATCTGCTCGTTTATTTGAAAGGAAAATACATCTGCATCTACTTATTTTTTTGGTGTTTCTATTTTTTTATGGCTTTCTTTTACGGTCCATAACATATATGTTGATAAAAATACATTAATTCATGACAGCGCAACACACCAACGGGAATGAAGAAAAAGAAAAAAAGAGAGATATTTTTGATAAAGGTTAGTACAACTGCAAATTTAGCAGCTTTTTAAACATATCCCATCAGATATCTCTCCTAATCTCACACATGTGGGAAAGAGCCGGTCAAGACATTTGCCGGAAGTTGTGCCAGATACACCTTAAATTTAATTTCCACGCAAGAGCCAGATTGCCCACTGCAGCTGTTGTTTATTAGCACTGCTGCATCAGTCCGATATGCTGGCAAGGTGACTGCAGGATTCTTAATTCCCATAGAACAAAAATAAATGCTGTATCCAAAGTTTATGTATCAATACGTGTGCCGCTTAACTTTTCCCTGGATATGACAGCACTTAGCAGTACATTGTAGGTGTCTGTGTGTGTGTGTGTGTGTCCCCATAAGCAGTATCGCTGGCTATGAGCAGGCGGCTGGTGACACGGATGAGCTACTTGATTGCGACACCGTCTCTCTCTTACCTTTTTTGTCATCCAGCTACTCACACCGACCATACCACTAAGAGCCAGCGATACCAGTGTGTCTCTATAACCAATGGCGTAAAACCTTACAGGACCAACCCTGCTTTACCGTGCAATCTGTGCCAGGGTTGAGAATCCCCAAAACAAAATATCATGCCCCATCCAAATATATATATATATATATATATATATATATTATACATACAAAATTATTTTCTTTACTGACCGGAGACAGAAAGTTCCTCTTCTTTTCAGCTGCTCCGGCTGTCATTTTCAAAGATAAGAAGAGGGAACGGGTCCTCTTTTCATCTGTGAGAAGTGGTGAGCTCTGTCGGGTATGAGCACTGATGGCACCCATGGCGCCTCCAAAGCCATTGGTGCCCAGGGCATGTGCCCTACAAAACAAAAACCCTAGTTACACCACTGCAAAAATGTGATCATCAGACATCTAAGCTGCAGTGGCATCACTAGCCTTTGCTTGTGGCTTATGCATAAACCAGGTTGAAATTGGGAACCAAATGAATGGGCCATTGCCATGAAACACCACTGTCTCTCATTGCCTTTGTAGTCACATTTGACCTGATTCACACTTACGAATCTGCATTTTTTTAGGTGCGTATATTTAAGAATGGATATACCGCGCAGGCGTAGTAACCTAATATACCCAATTTACGTAGGACTTAAGAACGGGACGGCTGTGAATCACCATTACAAACCTATTTCTTCTAGGTTCCTAATGATTTAAGAAGGATGGGGCGTGTTGGGAAAACTCAAAAACGAAGATAAGAAGATTGGGGTAGATCAGAACTACGTTTGCAGTACGTTTACTTGCGTAGCGTATTTTTGTGTGCGTACCTTCTATACACTCCCCTAGGCACACCCCTTGAATGTACGTATTTTGTCAAGATACGTTTTTCAAACCCTACCTTAACTTTTGCCAACGTAACCGCAGTGATCCGCACATGTACGTATTTGCAACACGTATTTACGCAGCTAACCACGCCCATTCTGTACACTTTAAATACAAACCCCGTCTACATAACGTATTTCAGACGTATTTTGGACTCATGTAAAATTGGCACGCCCACACATAAGAATTTACGTGACACATACGTGAATGGACAATACGTTCACAATTACGCTATGTTACTATGCGTATTTTCTATGGTGCACAGTACTTACCAAAAGGCGATTTTACGTCTCCGCCACACTTAAATTCGCTCACAAGCGTTGTTCTGGATCTGGGCCATTGAGTGGAGGGAGGCATTTAAATTAGGAAATCTGGGCACGGTTAGACAGAAACGTTCTTAATTAGCCGCCCTACGCACACAACTAAGAACATAAAGTTAAAGTAGCCTTATGGCATTTTTAAATCGGTTAAGAAGTTGAAAACCAGAGGCGTATCAGGGGAGTCGGCATGCTACTAGTTGCGTATATTTAAAAACCTAAAACATTCTTAAGTGTGAATCAAGTCCATTGTCCTTCTTGACAATGATCCAAATGACTACTACTTATAACTCTGTTTGTAAAACTTCATTCGTTCAAGCATTCAAAAGGATTCATTACAAATACATTAAAATGTAAATGATAACATAAACTCTGGCGATTTTACAAGAGGTGAGATCATATCATAATAGAATTTAGTATGGAACAAAAACGGCATGAATTTTCATAATGCATAAAATAATAACCTGAAGCTTGTATTTTTAATTGAGAACAATGGGTTGTTTATTCGTTAAAATGCCGTAGCAGCAGCTCATTCAAATATGGGAAAACTTCCTCCAAACATATTAGAAAAAGAGGTGAAAGATACAGTGTTCTGTGCAATCCAATGCAAATATATGCAAATATCCTCATATTAGAATCATTGTCTACTTGTCATTGTCGCATGGGGCACATCAAGACCATATGACCTGATTTTGCACCTGCTGTTTAATTAAATTTACAACACGCGCACACACACAACTCCCGGTGATATACAAATCAGTTTTTACTACCACAGCTTTCAATTTGCAAGACAGTTGACTGCAGTGTTTGATCAGTAACTGTCCAACTGCTATGGTTTAACCTCATCATTTCTACAGGGACCAAGACAAGATTTACATAACTCTTGTGGGAATTCAACAAAAAAGAAAGAAAATAGTAGTGTAATGTAGCAAATTTGTATTTTAATTATTATATGACAGTTTTCATTGTGCATGTCATTCAGATAAATAAAGCATGTGTATCATGAGAATACGTATCCCAAACTTTATTATGAAGAATCAAAAAGTATGGATAAGAGGCAAAAGTTCAGCTATGTAAATGGTAGTGCTGTGAAACTAGAAACCAGGGACCTGATTCACACTTAAGAATATTTCCGATTTTAGGTGCGT
This sequence comes from Limnodynastes dumerilii, assembly GCA_011038615.1. Lineage (NCBI taxonomy): Eukaryota > Metazoa > Chordata > Amphibia > Anura > Limnodynastidae > Limnodynastes > Limnodynastes dumerilii. The sequence goes on along the minus strand of WWET01004622.1, from coordinate 12,049 downwards.
ATATTTAAGAACGGACACTGCGCATGCGTAGTAACTGTTATACGCTATTTGCTTTGGACTTAAGTTCGTAAATTCCGTGCTTTTACACTACCAATGTAAAATCTGTAGGTTCGTAGTAACTTACGCAAAAATGGGCGTTCCATGAATAAGTAACTCGGCAGATACCAAGATTTGGGTGGAGAGAGGCATTTAAAGGATCAAATGAAGGCGCAGTTATGCAGGTAAGTTCCTAAGTAGACGCCCTACGCATTCAAATGTGAACCTACAGGTAAGGGAGCCCTATGGCACTGGTAACTCACATAAGAACCTGAAAACCAGGGGCGTGCCAAGGGAGTTTCATTGCTATTAGTTGCGTATATTTAGGAACCTATTGCATTCTTAAGTGTGAATTAGGTCCCAGGTTCATCTGTCCTACTGTTGTCCAGACACTTCCAGATTCTAGATCTAGGTGAGAAACAAAGTTTATAGCATATTGGGGGGAAGGGACTGTCTGAGTGCACTTTAGAGGGGATGCAGTCACTGCTGTGAACATGCTGTTTATTAAACAGAGACAGCCAAAGGCTAAATTTCAGCTGTCTTTATTTAGGAAATAGCACTAAGTTGAGAACAATTTTTTTGAATAGCTGAGTATGCCGATCAGCACACTTACCTATTCTTTCATTCTGAAACACCGCCACAGACCCCTCACACCACCACTGAAACACTGAACCGACCAGACAGGTAAGTAGGACTTTATGGGGACTTTTAATATTAGGCCGTGGGGAGGGGAGTCTTGGGGTTAGGCTGCAGGGGCAGCTATTTTAGAGGCTTTAAGGGGTGTCTCCTGAGGTAAGTTTGGCTCTCAATTTAAAAACATATATATATATGACCCAACATTGGAACTCTCATTGTTAGGACCACCATGAGCAGAAAGGCCTTGACGGTGGCTGGTGGCTTATCATATATTTGCAATTATGTGTAATGGACATTTCTGTGTTTTATGTTACAGATAGAATGGTATAGTCCAGGGGCAGGCAACCTTAAACACTCAAAGAGCCATTTGCACCCGTTTCTGCCAGAAAAGAAAACCTCGGGAGCCACAAAACCCTTTTGACATCTAAAATAAAGATAACACTGCATATATGGGTTTTTACCTTTATGCTATGTACAAAAAAAAATTATAGTGTGCTGCATTTATGAAATCAGTGAACTGCTACAGAGAAAATTACATTTTATTTCTGCAACAAAAATATTTTGTGTCCAGTCAGCCTTATACACCCTACTTCTGTGTATCCAACTAGCCTTATTGCCCCTTCCTTCCGTGTGTCCAATCTGTCTTATTTCCCCCTCTTTATGTCCAGTCAGTCTTATTGCCCCTTCTTTGTGTCCAGTAAGTCTTATTGCCAACTCTTTGTGTGTCCACCCAGCCTAATTGCCCCCTCCTTATGTGTCCTGCCAACCTTATTGCCCCCCCCCCTCTTTTTTTGTGTCCAGTCAGCCACATTGGACCCTTCTTTTGTTTGTTCAACCAGCCTTATTGCCCCTCCATATTGACTGCCCCTTCTTACTTGTCCAGCCTCCATATATCTGTCCATTTCTATGTCCAGCTTCCATATATCTGTCCCTGTTATGTCCAGCCTCCATACATCTGCCCCTGTTATTATGTCCAGCCTCTATATTGTCTGCCCCTGTTGCTATGTTCAGTCTGCATATTGTCTGCCCCTGTTGCTATGTCCAGTCTGCATATTTCTGCCCATTTTATTGTCCAGCCTCCATATGTATGCCCTTCTTGTCCAGCCTCAATATTTATTCCCTTGTTTTATTGTCCAGCCTCTATATTTATGCCCCTCTTGTGCAGCCTCCATATTTATGCCCCTCTTGTCCAGCCTCCATATTTATTCACCTGTTTTATTGTCCAGCCTCCATATTTATGCTCTGTTTGTCCAGCCTCCATATTTATTCCCGTTTTATTGTCCAGCCTCCATATGTATGCCCCTCTTGTGCAGCCTCCATATTTATGCCCATCTTGTCCAGCCTCCATATGTGTGCCCCTCTTTTGCAACCTCCATAGTTCTGCCCCTCTTGTCCAGCCTCTATATGTATACCCCTCTTGTCCAGTCTCTTATTCTTTCTTACCTTTGTTGCTCTGACTGCTCCCTTCCTCTGCAGTGCTCCCACACTGTCTGTTCCTCTCCCAGCTGTCACATGTCCATATAAGCAGCGCTGGTTATACAGGGCTGCTACGGGAGGCCTGTATGACCAAATCTGTTTCTATGAATGACATTGTCCGTCATTGTCATTCACAGAGACTGATTTGGTCATACAAGGCTCCTGTAAGAGCACTGTATTACCGATACTGCTTGTGTGTGTAAAAAAAAAAAAAAAGCCCAGCCGCATATACAGCGTCACTGCACGGGCTCAATTCACTAAACAAAAAACCTTGACAAGGTGTCAAGCGGGTTGAACTTGTGGCCCCTTTTGAGGGAGCCGCAGCAGATGGCCAAAAGAGCCACATGTGGCTCCGGAGCCACGGGTTGCTGACCCCTGGGTATAGTCTGTTACTGGTAATGGCAGTGTTGCCGGGGCATTTACTTTCCTTTGTTTCTGTTGCTAGCAGTCTTCCCTCCCGGCCTTTCATGCACCTGTTTGCATTAACCTATAAGCTGATCTGAACAACTTCTATTTTGTGTGTAAACTGTAAAATGGCTCTGGAAGTCTGGATCAATACGGACAAAATCACATCCAATTGTGAGTGCAACATGGCTCCTCCTGCTGGAAGCTGTCAGAAGTATCACTGCTTCTAAATCTAGTCTGTCTCTCTACTGACAAAACTGAAAGATGATACCTACAAATTATGTAACAGAAATAGACAATATATATTTTATAGATTAAGAAAAATGATACACAACGCTACTTTCCCATAGTCTCTTGTAAACAAACATAAATCCAGACTTTCTGTAGGCCTACCAGAGTGGAGAGATGGGGCACTCTTAAGCTAGCAGAGGGGGATCTATACAGATAGTACAGTAATGGTGTACTAAGTGCCCTTCATAACATCCAGTCTACCGATGTGTCCTCATATTTACATCCTTAAAGTGGGTCTGTATGCTCAGGAAAAATGTGTAATTGGACAATGGTGATTTTATGTGAGTCTGGATCCGATTATATTCCCTTTCCACTTTACAATGACTTACAACAGACTATGGAGAAGTTGCAGAGTGTATACAACTTCTAAATCTGACATTTTAAAAATAAATTGTCATTGCTTGTTAACAAATTCTTAGGTATCAACTTTCAGCTTTGTGATCTTTCCTCAATCGCACAGAAGATCCAATGGGGATCTGGCATCAAATCTCTCACTACGATCGCAGTGGGAAATGGAAGTTTGGTTCTGGTCCAACAGGCACCAATGTACTATCTAGGCTATTCCGATCCAGAGTTACCTTAAGTGACACTTCTGCCAGCTATTGCAGTGGGCATGTGTTGGTATTACAATATACAGGCATGCAGATGCTTTGTACACTGCTTCAGACTCCAAAACCAGCGTCCTTTTCCATTCACAGGAGTCAGTAAGTGCTAGTGAAGTGGTTTGCAGTGCGATCGCATGTATGTATGGATATTATGGCCTGCAATGTGAATTCCCACGCATCCATCCTTTGCAAATCCAACTGCAAATGAATCGGAACTGAAGATCTGGTCCAAATACACTAATATTTCCTCTGATTTTGGCAGTAATTATTAAGTTGGTTTCAAAATAGGTTTAAAAATGAAAACTTCTTGCTTAACGTATAATGGGTATTTTATTGTTGGCCACAGTGGGCTGGATCCACAACAACGTCCGTCTTAAAAATTACGTCCAGGCAAGACGAGACTCACGAGCTCAGCTATTAATCATTTCTCTGTTACAGTGATGAAAAGGAAGGAATCCTCAACATCCTCAACATGGGATCTAATGTCTCCAATTATAAAAATAGAAAATATGACTATGTATTGTGATGTTCATTTAAACAATAGAGAATTAAATGGAGAAATTATTGTCAGGATTTTGGACTTTGAAATTGTGTGATTCCTAAACATGTTTTGGGGAATTAGGGAGTCTACTGAATTTAAGTCATGGGACCTTTTGCCTGATCCAGACCTACGCTCGCAAGCGATCGCACGCTGGTCGTAAGCGTAAATTTGGCAGAAAAAACGCACTGCGCATGTGCAGAGTGACAACTTCCGGTCGTGCCAAAGACCTTTTCGTAGCGGCAATTCAGGCGTCCGTATTCATTGCGTTTTTTCCGACGACGGGGCGTGTTTATATTCCGAAGTTAGTACGGACGCTGGAGTTAGAGAATGTAGGCGGGGGGAGCCATTTAAATTGTACAGTATGGGCGTGCTTAGTCCGGTACGATCAGCGCATCGCTACGAAAATTCGTACCGACGCCGGGAAAAGTTAAGGTAGGGTTCAGCCGGCGTACGAAGGTAAAGGTAAGGGGAGTGTCGTGGTAGTGAAATTTTTTACGCTGGAGTGATAATACGCTCCGCTCTCATGCGTAGGTCTGGATCAGGCCCCTTGACCATATTTCCAGCACAAACAATTTTATACAAGTTGTATTTCAACTTGTTAGAGACAGGGGGAGACAGAGAGCTTTTGGAAGTTACATCAGCAATAAAAAATGTGATATAATCAACACCATATTGACAGCTCTATCATTGCCAAAAGTATTTTAATTTACAAAAATGTTATGTGGTCAGGGGAACCATTCCAACAGCTATATATGTTCAACATTTAAAAAAATTGTAATATATAAAAAAAATACTTTGTCTTGTCCCCAATATTGCTCCTGTTTCTCTCCCATGCTGCTCTCTTCTGTCTGTCTGTCTTTCTGTTCTGTCCTTTCCTTGTGTCTGTGTGTCTTCCCTTCCATTCGGTCTGGTCTTCCTCCACTCTGCCCTGTCAGCTCCTCTAGCTCTCTTCCCACTCCCTTCTTCCCTTCTTTTCTTCTGTTGCTCTTTTCTTCTAATTCCATCGGCATTACAATAGTCTACCTAACAGGAGTAATGCTTACAACCTCATCAGATAAAAGAAAGTCAATCAATTAACCCCAATGGCACTTAAGTTCCATCATATTAACTGTCGTCTTTCCATTTGTTGGGAATGCATACTAGTTATAAATCAATAAGTCAGTGAAATGATCGACTGATCTTTGCAGTAGGTATCAAATGTGAGTTTTTTTGGTTAGATTTTATAACATTAATTATAGATGGGCTACATGCATAAATGATCCAGTTTAGCAGAATTAAATCTGTATTCTGTACTACAGATATCTTTATCAGAAAGTTAACACATGCACTAAGAGTTTTGGAGACCTAAGACACCTGAGACTGAAAAATCAGAGAAACTTACACCTGGGCTAAAAATTAGAATTTCAGGGGTAAAATGTATTAGATATTTGCATGCAGGGACAATACTTTGTTTTTGCAGATACTGATCAGCATTACTTTTTAAAAAAAAAGTTGAAGCACTATGCTCCATGAACAATAGGTGGCAGCATTTCCTCGCTTGGAAGTAAAGTACTTTAAAGATAACTATTTTCACGCCATTTAAAAGTTGGCCTAAAGCTGTACATTCTAAGCACGCCATATGGCTTAGTCCTTAACCTACAGAAGAATAATAGCATTGGAAAATGTTTGTCATCTTAACATTAAAAATAAGTAAGACAGAATACTATCTATACTATTACAAGGTATTATACACTTAAAGGAAAACAGATGTTGCAGACAATATTTGCCGGAATAAAATGTTTTTAATTGTAAACAAATATATTTGCAAATGAAAAATAATATTACCCCGAGCATTTTTTTTAATATATTGTATATTTTGTATGGCAAAACATAGTAAAAGTTCTGTTATTGTAAGTATAAAAATAAAACTTTTAACAGGTCAAATGTAGGACTTTTTGTCAGTGCACAGTTGGAGGTCTGCACCGTGGAGATACTGGGTAGCTGACCAGATGGTTTATTGATGGTGAGGCGGTAAGACATGCTGATTCCATGAGATGTGTTGCATAAACAACCTTCTATATTTATATATAGGCTACAGCACAATGTTCTTTCTCTTTCACCTGCTCTGTACCCTTAATGGGTAAATAGTTTTGGAAGTAACAGTCCTTTTAATATTACATTATTACAATATATCATTGGAATATTGACATAAACACATAGGTCCAGATTTGCTAAGCTGTGGGTTTTGAAAGATTGGAGAGTTTGCCCATAGCAACCAATCAGATTGTAGATCTTATTTAACAATTGCATTCTAGAGAATGTCAGCTAGAATGTGATTGGTTGCTATGGGCAAACTCTCCACTGTTTCAAAACCTGCAGCTTATTAAATCTGGACCCATATGTTCCATTCACTTCAGACCGCGTTGATGCAATCTACGTAAGAAAAAAATACTATGCATGCGTAGTAGTAAAAATCGCTAAACACCAGATGTATATGTTATACGTCCGGTACTGTGAATGCGGGCCTAAATGCTAATTGTAACCTTAGAAATGTAACTGCTTTGGGAGATGGGCGGAAGTTTTGCATTCACCACCGATCTGCATTGGACGGAACGCAGATCTGTGCTGATAACTTAAGGTAAGATTATGGAAGCGGATATTGTCTAAACTCTGCAAGAGAGAGGAGAGTGACATGAGAGTTTACTGCCCTCTTCCATGTGGACCTACAGACCTCTGTGTGTACAAAACACAAGAGGTCTGGATCAGGCACAAAGCTTGGAACAGCCTCACCACCGGATTTGTAAAGCATGCAGTGAATTCTGATTGGTTAATTGCATGTTCTGTCATCCGTACAATGAATCTGGAGGACTCGCCGTCATCTAGGGTTCTGGGCACATTCTACGTGCCCTGATAAGATGTCTACGTGCCATGATAGGATGTCTGTGTGTTGCTATAGGATGTCTACATGCCACAATAGGATGTCTACATGCCATAATAGGATGTCTATG
>WWET01004621.1:62135-72160 GCA_011038615.1 Limnodynastes dumerilii | reverse complement strand
TATGCCTCCAGCCCCCTCCCCCATTACTCCCATCATATGTGCCTCCAGCACCTCCTCCCACTGATTACTCCCATCATATGTGCCTCCAGCACCTCCTCCCACCGATTAATCCCATCATATGTGCCTCCAGCACCATCCCCCAGTACTCTTATCATATGTGCCTCCAGCACCTCCATTCCTCCCCAGTAATCCCACCATATGCATGCAGGCACCACTGCCAGCCTCCCCCCTCCTCTCCCTAGGTTTTCTTACCTTACCATGTGCTTTGTCCTCCAAGATTGCGGCTTAGAATTCAAGTGTTGTAGCCGAGACTTAAGAGAAATGAAGTCCCGCGATCACAGGCTTGTGACTGTGGGACTTTATATCCATGAAGTCTCGGCCACCGCGGGACTTCAGTTCTTAGCAGCTGCAGTCTCGGAGGACACAGCACAGTGTCCTCCTAGTGCAGGCAGCGCTGGTTTGGAGTCAGTCATATGCCTCCGGGATCTTTCTTACCGAAAACCTAGGGAGGGGGCGCTGGATCCAAGGAGTAGATACGCCCCTGTTTGTATGTATTTTTGCCTTTACTAACTTTGAACTTTTGGCACCTGTTGGGAACATCCTAGACATTTATTGCATATATTGGATACATTGCAATTACCCACAATTTTTCTAGCTGCATTTATATTGCAATACTGCTGCATATTAATTGGGTGATACCTTGCTATTTATTTGTTTGAAAATATTTTGTTTTTATTTGTATTACTTAACACATGATGTTTACAACTTTTTAATAAATTGTATAACTTTTTTATCATACTCTGTCGAGATTTCTGGATCCTCTAGCGCTCCCACAATATTTGCTCTTTAAATATATAAAGTTTGGCGAGTATTGATGGTGCTTCTTTAACTGTCAACTCAACGCTGCTTGTTATTTGCATTTAATATCCATGACCAGATTGGGCAAAAAGTAGTCCTTATTCATAGTCAATAATGAAGTCTTTAGTCCACTGATGTAACGAATGGCTGCATTGTTTCAAGCCATAGGTGGGTATTTAAATGTAAAGTCAACATTGTAGCACATAAGCTGGCCATTCACTAGGATGATTATCGATTGCAGCAGGAGGTGGCTGATAAAAGGAACAATTTTCCCCTAGGGAAAGGTCCCGATATCAGCCCCACACTTCTCCCGCTGGGACCGATAATCCTGGCAGGAGACCCATGCAGCTAGCCTATTGGCTCACTGAAATCTCCCTTTGATTGGCTGGGCCTCCTGTCAGTCTTGACAGAAGACCCATGCAACTAGCCTATTGGATGGCTGCAAAAAATGAAATTAATGAATAAAAAAAAAGATAGTGTGAGAGGTTCTGCGTCATTAGGTCCACACATAGGAACACAGTAATTGCAAATGCCCACACATTGCACAATATTGGGAATATAAATCTAACAAAAGATCAAAAAATTATACCGGAGCGTTACTGGTACAATTATTGAATGTTTAAAAAAAAATGTATCCAGATTATATGTGATAATTGGCCCGATTACCCGATAACTATATGATTGGCCCAATAATTGCTCTAGTGCAGTGGTTTCCAAACCTGTCCTCAAGGCTCCCCAACAGTACATGTTTTCCAGAGCTCTTTGCTGGAGCACAGGTGTGTTCATTACTGATTGTTTAAAAGATCAACAGGTGGTATAATTATATACCTTGTTCTGTAGGGAGATCTGGAAAACATGCACTGTTGGGGAGCCTTGAGGACTGGTTTGGAAACCTATGATCTAGTGTATGGACAACTTTCGTCATGGAATGTACACCTCCAATTTTTTATTATGCGCGAGTGATGGGCAGTACAAGCGAAGGCCAGCTACCCTCTTTTCACTGATTTGTGCCTATTAAAACCTAGAACCTCACTAAGGGGTCTAATTATAATGATAATTTTAATGCGATAGTGCCGGTTTTCACTTCAAAATATTTACAAAATGACGGAGCGGAGTTTTACACTCCGCTTCCGGCGTAAGACTAACACCAGCTCAGTGCATGTTTCTCATGTCAGGACTTAAAAATTTCAAAGTGCCAAAAGATAAGCACTGCGCATATACAGTATTTCTCATGATGGGACTTGAAATTTTCAAAGTCCTGAATGAGAGTTGCTGCGCATGTGCAGTACTTCATTCATGCATCACATGAATGAGAAGTTCTGCGAGGACCTAGCGGATCATCGCCAGACCTCGCAGGAGGGGTAAGTATTTGTAAACACTGTGAAGGAAGCTGCCAGGCTCACAGTGAAGATAAGCGAGCTTGATGCAGCTTTCTTCACAGGGAACGAGGCAGGTAAGTAAATAGACCCCTAATACTATGCGCTCCTTCTTAAGACCCATATTAAATGTTCAATAAAGTTACTTGAATAATTGGAATCTTCTCTATTTTCCACAATAGTTAAAAAGAAAAATCTTTATTTTCAGTTCTCACAAATTATCAGTGTGCCTGTGGATAAATTTTTATTTTTATGTAAGTGTCATTTTCTGAACTCCATCCAATAGCATAACGCTATAAATGATTTTGTCATTTTATGAATAAATGATTAAATAATATTAAAATTCTGGTCTTGGGGTAAAAATCCCCTTATTTAAATAGTGCTTTTTTTCACCAACTGTGCTTGTCACTTTGCATGGGTGTAAATTATTTATGTTCTATAAGACAAAACACAATTTGAGTTCTCTTCAATTAAAAGCAAAAGCTTTCTGTGCCATCAATAGCATTTTATTTTTTTGTTTCAGAAGACTAATATTCAGAGCACACAGCTTTGCTAGAGCTGATGGATTAACTTTTCAATGCAGGTATTATTTTAATTCAGCACTGTTTAAAAGATTTTTCTTTATCAAAGATAAAAGATTTTTTAAAGTATTTTTGTACGTGTGGAGTTTTCGTTTAATGGAAGTGCAAAAACAAATGCTTTCAATTTCATTGTGAAAAGCAGTGGAGGAGCATAAATTAATTCTTATGGCTGAAGATGACTTTCCACAGGGCATCTGCATTTAAATATAATTTTCTTATCCATATAAAATAGTCTGAATAAGTGTACCAAAGACATTACTGCATCTTTTCATATGGGGTTTTTTGTTTATTTAAAATGACAATAACTTACTGCTAATCAAAATACTGGGAACCTATTTAGCAAATAGACTTTTATCTATTTGTTTTTTTAATCTAAAAAGTCCTTTGGAAAGCAGTTTTCAGACTTTTTAAAATAAGATTATGATTCATGGGGTCAGCACTCTTATAATATGTTGCAAACTCCAATACCATAAAACCCAACAGATTCGAATTGGGGGAATCCAAGTCAATCCAAGATCCTCCCACCAAATTCAGATTTGAAAACAAACCAAAATGTCATTTTCGAGGAAATGTCAGATTCTGCAGAAATAATTCTCTTGTGATTTGACAGCCATTCTGTGACTGGGGACTTGAGAAACACTGCTCTGGTATAAAAATAGAATTATAAGTGCTCTCTTTTTATTTGTATTTAATAAAATAAAATAACTGCACTGCATAATGCAAACCGCACATATTGGAGGAGGTGGTACAGTGTGTACTGTGTGTACTGTGTATATAGCATACAATAGAATGAAATGTAGGCATATCATTTTTGGGGGTGTGGGTTGGCAGTCAGATCGGCCCTTTTCCAGACAGTTTTGAACTGGCTCTGAAATCATTACTTCTGCCGTGCCGAGGAGAAGCAATCGATCATCCCCAGGATGAATTTGCAGTGGCGAGTGCTAAGTAATTACATTTGTATAAGGCATATTATCATTTATTTTTAATAAATTAATTAATAACTGTTTGAAAGTAGAATTTTTCTTAGCCAGTCACTAATAATGTGTTGTGTTGTGACATTTAGAATGCGTCACATTGATTGGGTTTGGGTCTGTGGATAGAATGGTCCTTTTTCGAAAGGGCCAATTTATACCAGGCAGTTTCGAACTGGCTCTTAAATTGATTGCTCCTGCCTCACCAAAGAGAAGCATTCGATCATCCCCAGGACGAAGTCACAGTGGCGAATGGTAAGTATTTATCTTACCCCAACCCTTATCATAATCCATACTCTAACCATCCCCTTCCATTACCCTAACCCTAGGAATCCCTTGCCTGCAACTTGACCCTAAGACTCCCTTCCCCGCAGACTGACCCTAAGACTCCCTTCCCTGCAGCCTGACCCTAAGACTCCCTTCTCCAAAGCCTGACGCTAAGGCACCCTTCCCCGCAGCTTAACCCTAATACCACTTTCACATCACCACCAGTAAAACATTTAATGCCCCTAATATAAAAATTTTTTTACATTTAATACCGCTAATATAAAAATACATTAAATAAATTAAATTCTTTAAAATTATTAATAAAAATAAGTACTTTCCAACTTGAATGGGATCCAATCTTCTAAGCTTTTAAGCCGGAGGGGAGGCAAAAAAAAAAAAACCCTTGAAGAGCGACGATACTTTTGTCCTGCAAGCAAGACATCCCGGCGCTGGAGATGGCTCTGCTGTCATTGGGTGCTATTTATACCCTTAGCCAGCGTGGGAAATCACGTTTCACACAGGATTTCCCACGCTGGCCAAAGGTATAAATAGGATGATGATGATGATGATGGTGTTGTAGAACTACAAGTTGGTTTTTGTCAATGTCATACATCAATATCAATAATTTATCCAAGGAAAAAGCACATTGAGCTCTGTTTACTGTAACGCCCACTGTGAGCATTATTATTCAATGCAAGGCTTGCTGCACCTCGCACCTCGCATTGCACCTGTTTTTGTCAAATTTACTATTTCTTACCTGTCCAGCGAGGTCCCACCATTCGCGGGACTTTCGCCGGCATTGTTAGGCGTTGCTCGGAGCAGAAGTGCCCACACATGTGCAGTAGCTGCCTTTTGGGACGCAAGCAGATCCTGGCTGTTGCTAGGCAGCCAGATTGCTGCTTTCACAGGAAGGTGGATGACAACAATCATAGCCGTTGCTAAACAACCAGGTTGCTGTGTAAACAGCATATGCAGAGCTTCTACAACAGGTGCTAGTATGATTAATACATACCAGCTGGTGCCTAACTGCCAGTATTCAGCCAGAGCTAGGAGGCTCTTCAGCTGTGATTAGCTATTTTATGTTTAAATATCCATCCAATCTCTCCCTTGATGGTCATATATTATTTATTTATTTATTAACTGGTTTATATGTAGTGAACAAAAGACAGGGTCGGCATTCTAAACAAACATTATATAACACTATGTGTCAACACATAAATATAAAGGAGGTTTAGTTCACAATACAGCTTTATTGGGATAAGCTCACCTGTCCAGCATCAAGGGGCCTGATCCAGACCTACAGTCACTGCCATTTTTACGGTGGCTGTATGCGTAAGAACGGCATTTTTGATTATATAGCACTTTACAATCTTACCAATAATTATAACAAGACTGGGTGGTAACAGACAGACTGGAAAGGACATTGGTAATTAATACATAAAGGAAAGTGCTATATATAGTCCGGCCAGCTTGTATGGTAAAAGTGTTCAGTGCTTTGTATGATCCAGTCATACAGCAATGTTAGTAGCAGGACTTAGAGTAATTTTATCATGAAAAGAAAAAGTTTCCAAGTTTGTGTTAATCACATAACAGAAAGAAAAACTGGATAGCAAAGTAGGTGTAAATAGGACATACAATTTTTAAGAAGTGGGTTGAGGAATTTTGTAAGCTTGTCCGAATAGGTGAGTTTTAAGAGATTGCTTGAAAGTTTGGAAAGTAGAGGATAGTCTTAATGGGCGAGGAAGGTGATTCCAGAGGCAGATTGGGAGAAGTCCTTTAACTGAGAACCCGAGCTTTTGTTTCATGTAGAGGAAAGCTGTATGTCCTGTGAGGATCTGAGAGAGCAAGTTGGGATATAGCTTGAGATTAGGGAGGAAATGTATGTGGGTGCAGTCTTGTTAAAGGCTTTGTAGTTTAGCAAATTATTTTGTATTTAATTCTATAAAATGCAGGCAATCAATGTAGAGATTGACAAAGTGGACAAGCTCTAGAAGAGTATTTACAAAAAAAATCTAGCTGCTTCATGCATTATGGACTGTAGAGGGGTAATTGTATGATGGAAAAGTCCAATAAGGAAAGCATTGTAATAATCAATGTGAGAGATGATTACCGGTAATTTTTTGCAGTGTGAGATATTTGCATATTCTGGAAATGTTGTTAAAAATGTATCTAATAGGTTTTAGAAACAGATTGTATGTGGGGAACAAAGTAAAGTTCAAAGTCAAGGGTAACATCTAAGCATTGAGCTTTATTAGAAGGGATTATTTCAGTGTTGTCAAAAGAATTAGATAGATCCGATGATAAGATTTTATTGACAGGTGGAAAGATTATTAGTTCTGTTTTAGAAAGATTAAGTTTGAGATGGTGGGAGGACATCTAAGATGAAATGGCAGCGTGACATTCAGTTACACAAGCCAAAACAGTTGGTGAGAGATCACCTGCATATAGATGATACTAAAATCCATTGACTTTATTAGCTGTCTAAAGGAAGTGGTGTATACAGAGAAGAGCAATGAACCTAACACTGAGCCATGTGGTACTGCAACAGATAATAGAAGGACAGGGAAGGTTTTTCCAGAAAAGCAAATATTGAAAGAGTGAGTAGTAGATGTGAACCAGAAAAGGGCTGTGTCCTGAATACCCAGGAATTGTAACATTTGTATTAGTTGAGAGTGGTCAACAGTGTCAAAAACAGCAAAAAGATCCAGGAGAATTAGACGAGAGTTGTGACCTGTAGATTTATAGTGATTAAATCATTCATTGCCATATTGGTCAGTACAGTTTTTGTTGACTGTCAGGAACGAAAGACTTACTGCAGATGATGCAGAGATTGTGGACCTTAAGCACACTTAAGAAGTATAGGCTTCTTAAGTGCGAAGAAATAAGAAATTAGCTACTACGCATTTAGGTGCGTAGATTGAGTACATGCGGTCTTTAAAGACCACATGTACTTTAGGAAATAGAAAGAGGTGTGCCACAGCAGCCTTTGTGCTGATTTAAGTAGAGAGGGAGGGTATTAGATGGTAAGGAGCAGGGGCTTTTTTAGAAATGAAGGGGCCCGTGTGCAGACCCCCCTACATGGGCCCCCCCTCCACAGACCCCCCCCTCCCCAGACGGGCCCCACACATCTAAATCAAAGTAAAAGAATGACCGTAAGCCACAGGGAACCCCTAACTATTGAAATTACAGAAAAAACTGTCAAGAGCATTAGCAACCAGTAAGGTCCTCTGCCCAAAGACCCAATAAAAAACAAATAACAAAAGATACTAGCAGGGGCGTTTTTAGAAACGGGCCCCCCTTCCCCAGACGGGCCCCCCCTTCTTCTTCCCAACCCCATCTATATCTATACAAACGGTGACGGTCTCCACCAGCCTACCGTTCCCAACAGTGCGCAGGCATCACGCGGGGATGTCAGGCTTGCGTGCACTGCGCTCTGCAAACAGAAGAGGAGCGTGAGGCTGTGCAGTGCACGCACGCCTGACATCCCCACGTGACGCCCACGTGCAGAGTGCACTGTTGGGAACGGAAGGCTGGTGGAGACCGTCACCGTTTATACAGATATTGGCAGTACTGGGATCCTCCACTGGTTGCAGGGTGAGTGCCACGGGCGGCCCCCTTGTCTGCGGGGCCCATGTGCACTGCACACTCTGCACCCATGGTAGATACGCCACTGGTAAGGAGCCAGGGAGGACAGGGTAGGGGAAAGGATAAGAAGGATAATACAAAAGGGGAGTTAGGGGAAGCACTAGTGCCCTTAAAAAAGGAGGGAGGTGGCTGGGGAAGAAGATTTAAGATAGGGGCTTATCCGCACCTTCTTAAAGCTTTCCTAAGTGTGAATACAGTCCTGTGTGAGGAAATGAAGGGAGTGAGGCAAGTTCAGTCTTTCAAGCAGCTTTGAGGGGCATAGAGGCTGCGAATAGGACTATAATTTGAGGGAGAGTTGGGTTCAGTGTTTTGTTTTCTTCATAATTGGAGTGATAATAAGTATGTGTGACTAAAGACTGAAAGATACCAGTAGAGAGAGAGAGAGAGATTACAGATTGTAGTTAAGGTTGGAATAAGCAGAAAAAATAGACATTGGGCCTGATCCAGACTTAATAATGACAACCAATTTACGCACGTGGCATGCGTAAATCTGGCTGTGGGAATGCAATGCGCATGGGTGCGGCAGATGCTACGCATCATAACTCTCATCGTTGTGTGTAATTCCTTACAATTCCTTACATCCCTACACAAGCTGATTATACACATTGAGATGGGAGGCATTGTACAGTATAGGCTGGGTTAGGCCATCACGTACAACAAGGCGATACGTACGACCAGAGATATGCAATGAAAAGTTAAGGTAGGGTTCTGAACACATAAGTCAGCTAAATTACGTGCGTATGAGGGGAGTGACAGGGGGAGCGCATTAAACTTAGCAGTGTGAAACTCGGGAATGCTTGCATACGTAAAACAATCTTAAATCTGAATCGGGCTCATTGAGTGACTTGTAAGAGTACAGAATCAAGAGGACAGGTAGCAGAGTAGGAAGAGCAGAAAAGAGCAGAGACTTCCACTTCATTTGTGAGTTGGAATGATGACACAGTGCCAGAGTGTGGAGGAAAGGGGCTGAGCAGTATGTTAGCTTATGAGGAGCATGACAATTCCTATCAAATTTTGTCTGATCTTGATCTTGGGCACTGATGGGAGTTGGTGGATTTTGCACAGGAGAGTTAAGTAGGGCGGTAAATGTATAAAAGAAGCATTGGGGTTTAGAAGCCTGTGTCGTTAGTGTGCCATGGCTGATGCTGAAGTCGTCATTGTGAACAAGAGGTAGCTAGAGTGAGCAGCTGCTAAGGTTTGGTTAAGGTGGAATACTGCCATATCAGGAGAGTGTAAATTAGGAATTGGAGACAGTAGTTGTTGAACAGATTGAGAAAGTTTGTTGATATTAACAGTGTTAAGATCTTTATGGATGAGGAAAGTTTTAATAGAATTAGACAGTAAAGGAGTAGAGTTGGTGGGGGGAAAGTTTGCAGGTGATAAAGAGATGGTCTGACAAAGGGTGAGAGGAGTTTGTAAGATTAGAGACTGATCATTGCTTTGAGAATACAAGATCAATGCAATTGCCATCCTTATGAGTTGTTGAATCACTTCATTGGGAGAAATCAAGACATGAGGGTACAGAGAAAAGTTTAGAGGCATCCAAAGATGAAGAGTTGTTAATGGTGTGTTGAAATCACCTACAATAATGGTAGAGGATATGAAATGAGGGAGCCACACAGAGAATTGTTGAAGAAATTGTTAGCATGATGTATTGGGGGCAATAGATTATAGCCACACACAGAGAGAAAGGGTTGACAATGCGAACAGCATGTGCTTCAAAGGATGTGAAAGTAAGTGAAGGGACATTGGGCTGGATCCAGACCTTGTTAAGTGCATGAACTTAGTTACTTAAGGGTTCAACCATGTTGATTTCAGGGGAGTCATATTTCATCTGTTGCAAACAGTATTAGTGTTAAGAGGTGTCTAAATGACAGTGTGATAGTAAAGCTGGTCAGTATCTGTGTGCAATAAGCGATTCAAAGATACAGTCAGGCCCATAAATATTGGGACATTGACACAATTCTCATATTTTGGACTCTATACACCACCACAATGGATTTAAAATGAAACAAACAAGATGTGCTTTAACTGCAGACTTAATTTGAGGGTATTTACATCCAAATCAGGTGAACGGTGTAGGAATTACAATGGTTTCTATATGTGCCTCCCACTTCTTAAGGGACCAAAAGTAATGGGACAAATTAAACAATCCTAAATCAATCTTTCACTTTTTAATACTTTGTTGCAAATCCTTTGCAGTCAATTACAGCCTGAAGTCTGGAACGCATAGACATCACCAGAAGCTGGGTTTCATCCCTGGTGATGCTCTGCCAGGCCTCTACTGCAAATGTCTTCAGTTCCTGCTTGTTCTTGGGGCATTTTCC
>WWET01004621.1:18856-32866 GCA_011038615.1 Limnodynastes dumerilii | reverse complement strand
TTCGCTTCATCATCTCAACCTCCCCATTCACTTTATCATTACCCCCTCCCCATTCTCATTATCTTCCCCATTCTCTTTATCATTTCTTAATCCCCTTCATCATCTCCCCCTCCCCATTTATCATCTCTCCATCCCCTTCATTATTTTCCCCTCCTCATTCTCTTCATCATCTCCCGCTCCCCATTCATCACCATTCCATTATCATCCCCATCTCTCCATTTATCATCTCCCAATTTTCATCATCTCCCCCTCCCCTTTGTCAGTTTTCTATTTTCATCATCTCTCCTTCCCCTCATCAGCTCCCCATCATCTCCTCCTGTGTTGTCCACCTCCCCCATCATCTCCTCCTGTGTTGTCCCCCTTTCCCATCATCTCCTCCTTTGTTGTCTCCCTCCTAATCATATCCCCATTGTTGCCCCATCACCTTTATTTATTTTTTATGCACTGAAGAGTGCAGAGAGCATACCTGCACTATGCTCTCCTCGGCTCCTCTATGCACGCTCCTCTGCCGGCTCCTGGTGGGCAACAGAATTTCCTGTGACATCACACGCATGAAGCAGGAAACTCTGTGCACCGCCAGGAGCCGGCAGACTGTCAGACAGCTGCCAGACTCTTTACCTGCATTGTGGCCGGGATACCACAATGTTTCCGCGGCACCCCGGTGACAGCGTCGCAGCATCCCAGGGAGCCGCGGCGCACAGTTTGGGAACCACTGATTTAAAGGAACAAGGACAAGTTAATTTATATTACGCATCAGAGGTGACATTTAATTTATTTGTAACTACGGAGGGGTCAGTTAATTTATTGTACCCAACTGAGGGGTCAGTTCATATATTGTAACCAACGTAGGGGTTAGTTCATATATTGTAACCAACGGAAGGGTCAATTTATTTATTTTAACCAATGGAGGGGTCATTTCATTTATTTTAACCAACAGAGGGGTCAGTTCATTTATTCTAATCTTTGGAGGAGTCAGTTCATTTATTCTAATCTTCGGAGGGGTCAGTTCATTAATTCTAATCTTCAGAGGGGTCATTTCATTTATTCTAACCTTTTTTCAGAAATTTTCAGTTTTTATTAAAATGGAGAGGCAATGGGCCTGATCCAGACTAACGCCTGCCGCCGTAGGTATGGCGGGCGTATGCGTAAGATCTGCCGATCTGCGCATGTGCCGGATAGATGTTGGCCAGCGCAGTTAGGGAAACGCGATCCTTAGGATCGTAATTACTTTCTGTTATGCCGGCTGAAGTTAGGGTAGCCTTCAGCCTGCGTAACAGTGTGTAATTACGCCATCCACAGGGGGAGTTTCGGGGGGAGTGCATGCCGATATGCTGTGCGTTAGTACGCACAGCGCATCGACGTAGGTCTGGATCAGGCCCCTTGGCATGCTGACGCTTAGGGTACTCTAAGGTGCAGCATGCCATGGAATACATGAGCATGCTGTGCCTTATAGTCCTAGAAGCCGCAGCATGCCAAGGGACAATGAATTGCTGCGGCAGCCATTTTATGGATTTTTTTTTAATATTAAATAGAAGCTGTTATTTTAATCATCTCCAGCGTTGTATGGCGATTGTTAAAGGGTTAATTTGCTGCGATTACAAGCTTAATCACGACAAATGAACCCTTTAAAAATCGCCATACATCACTGGAGGTTGTAAACCGCTGGGGAAAATCACTCCTTAGTTAATATGGCGATTTAAAAAACAAAAAGCGCTGCCAAACTCAGGTGATGTCCTGCGATTTTTAGGGGTGATTTATCTCATCTGGCCCTTGGTCTCTTTGGAAGCCCAGGTAACTGATCTAAAGCAGACCATTGCAACAATGAAGAAGATTGCAAATCTTGAAAAGAGTCTACAGGTCGCTTTAACTCAGCCGGGTGGAGCAGAGACAGAAAAGGATGCACAGGTAGGGAGTTGGGTAACAGTTACAAGGGGTGGCAGGTGAATGAAGAGGCAGGCCAGTTCTGAACTGTGCGGAAATACTACCTGTGCCACTTGCTAGACCAGGAAGACAGCTAGAGATTAGGGAACTTAATTCGTGGCAAAGAGATTAGTGTAGAAAGGAGGGTTTTGGATTTTTAGAGCACTGGGCTGATTTCTCGGTTAGATGCCTTAATTGCAGTGATGGATTGCACCTAAATGAGTAAGGTGCTACTGTTCTAGGGGAGAAAATGGTTAGAAGGTTGGAGTCGATTTTAAACTAGGTTTTGGGGGGGAGGGGTAAGAAAGTATTTATGGGATAGAAATCGAGTGCAGTAAGGGGGAATTTAATAAGAGCCAAGGGGGTGGAGAGGTGGGAAGTGGAAGCACAGCTGTTAAGGAGGTACCCTTGTTACAACCATTAAGAAAAACAGCCTTAGCAAAGCAAAAAAGAATAACAAAGGGAGGAAATAAAATTAAGTGTATGCTTGCAAATGCAAGAAGCCTGTTAGGCAAAATGGGGGAGTTAAAACTAGAAGCAATGAATGAACAATATAATATTATAGGTATTACTGAAACATGGTGGGATGATATACATGACTGGACAGTCAACTTGGAGGGCTATATTCTGTTCAGGAGTGATATGGTTAAAAAAAAAAAAGGGAGGAGCAGTATGTCTTTATGTTAAGCTAATGTTAAAACCATGTATACAGGAAGTTATCTATGAGGGTATTGGTGATAATATAGAGGCATTGTGGGTGTAAATATCCAGTGGAGGTAGAAGTTTAAAGAAATTGCTGATAGGGACATGCTATAAACCACCAAATATAAGTTTAATAGAGGAAACCCAACTTCTACAGCAAATTAAAAAGGCTGCACAGCTAGGTCAAATTATAAATATGGGGGATTTTAATTATCCGGACATTGATTGGAGTACTGAGACTTGTGGTACAGTTAGAGGAAACATCTTTCTGAGCATGCTAAAATACCATTACACATCCCAATTAGTAGAGGAACCAACTAGGATCCAGACTATACTGGACCTAGTAATAACATATAATGTAAAGGTTATATAAAATATTTAAGTAAGGGAGCACTTAGAAAACAGTGATCATAATATGATCACATTTGAAACTAGTTTACAGAAGCAACAGTATAAGGGATCAACTAGGACTTTACATTTTAGAAAGGCCTATTTTAATATGCTAATGGAGTCTATAAAAGTCATAGACAGGGATGCTGTAATTGAAGGTAATATACAGAAGAAAAGTGGTATGTCTTCAACATGATATTAGAAACATATACACATATAAGTTCATATCTATGGAAAACAAATGTAAAAGAATCAAGTCTAAACCAATGTGGCTAAATAAAAAGGTAAGGAATGAAATGAAAATGAAGAAGCATGCATTTAAACTGTTTAAATCTGAAGGAACTGAGGAGTCCTTCCGTATCTATAAGGAATGTAATAAAAAATGCAAAAAAAGAAATCAGATTGGCAAAAATAGAAAATGAAAAAGAAGTTCTTAATATTTGTTTGACAAAGAAATAAGTCCAAATGTAACTGAAGAAAATTAAGATAAATAAAACTCCAGGTCCTGACGGCATACACCCAAAGGTTCTTATGGAGCTACATTTAGAAATTGGTAGACCATTATTCTTAATTTACATAGATTCAATTTCATCAGGCTCTGTACCAAGGGATTGATGTATAGCAGATGTAGTGCCATTGTTTAAAAAAGGAATAAGATCACAACCAGGTAATTATAGACCTATAAGTCTGACATTAATAGTTTGGAAACTGCTGTAATGTATAATAAGGGATAATATACAGGATTTCTTGATGTGCAATAAGATTATTAGTGGGAATCAGCATGGATTTGTGAAAGATAGGTCATGCCAAACTAACCTAATTAGCTTCTATGAGGAAGTTAGTTTGAACTTAGACCAGGGTAGTGCAGTAGATGTGGTTTACTTAGATTTTTCGAAAGCCTTTGATGCAGTGCCACACAAGAGGTTGGTCCACAAAATAAGGGAACTGGGTTTACATTTGTACTTGGGTCAAAAACTGGTTGGAGAATAGTGAACAGAGAATTGTGTTAAATGGAACTTTTCTAACTGGTCAAAAGTTTTAAGTGGTGTACCTCAAAGTTCTGTGCTGGGACCTTTTAATATATTTGTTAATATCTTTGGTGGTAGTTTAGAGAACAAGGTTTCCATTTTTACTGATGACACTAAACTATATGAGGTAATAGAATCTGAATAAGATGTAGCTTCTCTAAAGAGGGACTTAAATAAACTGGAAGAGTGGACAGCCAAATTGATAAGGTTTAACATAGATAAATTGAAGATTATGCAATCTATAAATTGATTGGGGTAAATTCAGGGGAATTTTTGAAGGAGAAGGATTTGGGAGTGCTCATGAACAATAGATTTAGCAATAATGCTCAATGTCAAGCAGCAGCCGCAAGGGCCAATAAAGTATTAGCATGCATAAAAAGAGACATCAATGCAAGAGAAGATAGTGTAATTGTACCACTATATAAATCATTGGTAAGGCCACATCTTGAATACAGAGTTTAGTTCTGGGCACCAATCCATAAAAAAGACATTTTGGAACTAGAAAGTGTTCAGAGAAAAGCAACAAATTTGGTATGGAGTTATTAAACTATAAGGAATGGCTAGCCAGTTTAGGCATGTTTACTTTAGAACATACACTTTTTGTGGATTACTCATTCTAGACCAGATAAAGATTAAATAACGTTAGGCCACTTATGCACTCAAGGGGCCTGATCCAGAACTATGCATCGGAGTGAATTTACGCGTGGCGGAGACGTAAAATCGCAGTTTAGAACACACTGCGCATGCGCACCATAAAAAATACGCACTTTCACGCAGCGTCATTGTGAACGTATGGGCCATTCGCGTATTTGTCACGTAAATACTTACGTGTGGGCGTGCCAATTTTACGTTACTCCAAAATACGTCTGAAATACGTGAAGTAGGCGGGGGGTGGTATTTAAAGTGTACAGTATGGGCGTGCTAAGCGGCGTACGTTCACGTAGTCTATACGTCCGTTAGCGGACATATGCTGTTATGTGTGTAAAAGTTAAGGTAGGGTTTGGGAAGCGTATCTTGCCAAAATACGTCCGTGCAAGGGGTGTGCCGAGTGGAGTGTAGCGAACTTACGTGCACGAAAATACGCTCCGTGAATAAACGTACGGCACACGTAGTTCTGGATCTACCCCAAGGTGCGTAAGTGGCCGTGCTTTGACTGGAGGGTGCATGCACCTTCCAGATGTTGCGGGTTACACGCAAAGCAGCCTGTGAAGTTCCCTTCTGGGTTAATGTGTCTGGTTTCCCACAGTTGATAGTTAATCAAATAGCATGCCAGAGTTCTGCAGAATATTGGTGGGTTGGACTTTAAATAGTCTAAGCCTGGGAAACCTCGTTGTCGGCTATAGCATCTGGTGTTCCTGTGTTTTGCCTGTGTTCTGATCGTGTTTCCCTTGTGCTCCTGCCCTGGATCATGTTTTCTGTTCTGCCCTGTGTTCTCCCAGCATTACCCTTGCCTCCTCTGTCTCGTTGTCTGCCCTGTGTTTGTCAGCAGTGTGCAGCGTGGGTAGCTTGTTGGTCATACACTTGGTGCATTACATCCCTTCTTGTGTTTCTCCTATGAGTTATCTCCGGTGTTTACCATCTCCACTGTGTTCCATTTTACAGAGTATGAGTGAGTGTGAGTTAGTCCATTGTTCTCTGCTCCCGTTTGTGGTGTTTACCATCTCTATATATATATTCTGTCTGTCTCTTATATACCTGTAGTCTATTGCTATTCCATCTGCAGTGTCTCGGGTATCCCTGGGAGATCCTTGGGAGATCCAGTTATCATCTTTTCCACTCCTGTGGATATCCCTTTGTTTACCAGCTACTCTTGCTTTTTGTGTGTGGGTTCTAGAATACATCTGCTTGGGTTCCTGTCTAATGCCCAAGTTCATGTTTATCTACTTGTGCTACTAAGCTTAAATCTTCTGTCTAGTGAGCAAGGTTTCCAGCAGTGTCTTGGAAGGGTTCCAGAGTGCGATTCGGTTCCTGTTCAGGCACCTTCGCTACAGATCTTCCTTAGGAGCTATTGTCAGGTGTTTGAAGCCCAGACTATCCCCACCATCAGGGTCTTTAGTGAAAACCTGGCCCTGGTTTAGACTCTGCGCCCTGGTGAGAAACTCCCTTGGAGGCTGTAACATTATAGTCAACCTGTGCCTAGGCTTCATGGATCCGGCTACCACTGAGGCCATCAGAGCACTGATAACCCAGGTAATCTAGGTCAGGTGATCCACAACCTCACCGCAAAAGTAAACCACAAGACCAAGCCATTGCTGCGCTCAATGCTCCTCAAGCTGATGCTCCTTCTAGTACTCCCGTGGACCCAGTGGCTGATGTGAAGATTCCATTTCCTGACCAGTTTTCTGGGGACTGTTGTTAGTTGCAGAACTTCAAGGAAAGCTGTAAACTATACTTTCAGCTCTGGAGATCCACAGACCTGGACCTTTGGCTTTTCCCCGGATGACCCCCGCACGCCAATCTGTGGATGCCTCCATCAAGTCCTTGGGGTTCCTTTACGACAATTCCAACCAGGCCGCCACCGCAGAAGCTAAGCTTCATGCCATCCTCCAAGGTCGCCAAACCACTAAGGAGTAAGCTGCTGAGTTCCGCCGATGGGGCACTGATTGCAAATGGAACGCTTTACGTTCTCAGTTCTATCTGGGTCTGTCAGATCCTGTTAAGGACGCCTTGGTGCAGTATTCTGTAGCTGAGTCATTGCAGGGCCTTATGCGTCTAGCCATCAACCTAGATCAGCGCCTAAAGGAGTGGGTGGTGGAACGGGGCTTCAGTCTGAGCTCCGAACCTGTCCCTGTCAACCTAGATGGTGAAAGATGAGCCGATGCAGCTTGGGTGCTACTGCATAAGCCAAAAGGAGAAGGTCCACTGGTGTACCTTGGGACTCTGCTTTTATTGTGGAGGCAAGGCCCACAAGGCTAACCACTTCCCCAAGAAGTTACCACCATCGGTAAACGCCTAAGCAGCAGATATTTTTATGTACCCTTCCCCAGATTTGTACCTCGCGACAATCCTGTCTCTGAGGTCTATAGACAATTCCTTTGACTTCATGCTTGGTTTGTGCTCATATATGCAAAGTCAAGTGTGGGACCTTATATAGACAGGTGTGTGCCTTTCCAAATCTTGTCAATCAACGGAATTTATCACAGGTGGACTCCAATTAAGCTGTAGGAACATTTCAATGATGATCAGTGGAAACAGGATGCATCTGAGCTCAATTTTGAGCTTCATGGCAAAGGCTCTGACTTATGTACATGTGAGTTCTTGGTTTTTTGATTTTTAATGAATTTGACACTTTGCATTTTGGGGTCCTTCTATAATAAAACTCTTGGTAGAGTGCAAATATATCTATTATACAGCTATACAACTCTTAGGTTAATATAGGCTAATAATCAATAAGGAGGCTAGAGTTTCCAGTATTTTTTAGTCACTTTTTCTTACTTCTATACACCTTTCTATCTTATTATATTTCACAAGTTCCTCATTAATTTTAAATGTACTAAATAAAATGTAATTTTTAATATTCCTTCAGAGATTGTGAGAGCTCCTAAGAGTGCGCACTAGTGATTCTTCTTTTTCTCATTTCTGTTCTCAAATTAATGTGAATCACTGCAGCACCACTGAACTCTGTTATTATATCAGAATATCGTTATTGTAATAAAGTTCTGACTCTCACTTCTCTGCGCCAGTGCAGAAAAATATATTGTTTACAGTGCCTTGAAGAGGCATATCAATCTCTGGAGCACCAATCACTCTGCTCCGAAAAGGTAAGCAATGATTCCATCCCCAACCCTCTCCTTAATACTTACCCTAACTCAAATTTCATTTTACACCTTATCATATGAGGTAAGTACTCACAGTAGAGGGTTTTGTCACTATAGCAGAGCTGTAGGAGTCTGTCCCAGCAGCTCTCTGCTGTAGTGATCAGATGCTGCAGGACTGGAAGGTGAGTATACGGGGCAGGGAATTAAAGAGCCAGAATCCGGTACAGGAGCCCTTTTAGCCAGTACAGATAACTTTAAAAAAAGGTACTATACCTGCTAAAAAGGTACAGTTGGTGGGTATGTAAAATTTGTACACTACCCCCTCATAAAATAGGGACGGAGTGGGAGACTGGATAGTACATAAAAAAAAGTAGAATAGAGTAAGGGCCAGATTTACTATGCTGCGGGTTTGGAAAAGTGGAGATGTTGCCAATAGCAACCAATCAGATTCTAGATGGCATTCTCAAGTATGTAATAAGAAAGAGAGAGCTAGAATCTGATTCTAACATCTGAAACATCTCCACTTTTCCAAACCCGCAGCTTAGTAAATCTGGCCCTTAGAGTATAAACTTAACTGACCGTCCGGGATGAAACATGAGGAAAATACTGCATAAGTGCAATGTTTTTTCTCTTGGGGCTCAGAACTATTTAAAGTCTGAAAAGAAAACCACTGCACATGCACCTTCAAAGTTTGTTTACTTACTATTTAACAGCTGCTGGCTTCCTGCAAAGATCAGATAAGAAGCCTACATCACCCATTCAATTTAAAAGATGAGTCATACACTCTCTCTATAGGACATTGAATGTCACAAAACACAGGACTTACCGCTCTCTGCCATGATGTCCACCGCATGCTTCCCTGTGTGTTGCTGGCACCAAGCGCTGCTGTCCTCCAATACATGGGCACTGCCATCTTGGATCTGTGCACATGATCTACAGCGGCCAACCAGGAACAAACTAGGAAAAGCACATGATCTGCAGCAGCAAGCCAGGAGAAGCACATGATCTGTCTGTCCAATCCTATTTAGGGATGCTCTATTTAAACCCAAAGCACTGAGTCCTAATTGCTAGAACAACTTGTTAACTCAGGGTGCCTGGTTCCTGTCTTGCTTCTTGTGAGAGCTCTGATTGCAGCCTTCAGTTTGTAGTCTGCTGCTCAATTCTGGGTCTTGCCCATATGTTATTACATTTGTCAATTAAAAGCATGCTCTATAAATAATCACTATTTCTATTATATAGAACAGTGTAGTACCCTGCACTTCCATTCAGATAGCTGGGGAAGAGAATTTATCTGGGAAGATATATATGCTTCGTACTATATTGTTATGCAATTTGCTGACTTACATACGTGTGATATAGTCCATCAGTAAGTAGCTCTTGTTTCTTACAGCGCTGAGGTTATGAATTTGATTCCTAGAATAGGCCTTATCTGTTATGTTCTCCCTGTGTCTGTGTGGGTATCCACTGGGTGCTCTGGTTTCCTCTCACACACCAAAAATATACTGGTAGGTTAATTGGCTGCTGACTAAATGAAATTATCCCTAGTGTCTATATATGGATGTATGTGTTAGGGACCTTAGTATATAGCTCAATTAGAGGTAGGAACCGATGTGAATATCTAATATTCTTTGTTAAGCAGTTTGAAAAAAATGTGTGGCATTATATAAATAAGAGTTAATAATACATATTGATCTAGCACTGTGGTTATGTTTGCATCTGGGTGTCTGTTAATCATTCCAATATTTGCATAAGTTTGTCCAGGACACAAAATATATATATATTTTTTTTTTTCCGTTTGCCTCTGGGTCGGGTTAAGAGTCTGTGGACTGGATCCAGGCCTAGTTAAGTGCTTGAACTTAGTTACTCCTAGACTAAACCATGTTGATTGCAGGGGAGTCATATTTCATCTGTTGCAAACAGTATTAGAGTTGAGAGGTGATGTTTCCTATCCCAAGTCTAAATAACAGTGTGATAGTAAAGCTGGTCAGTATCTATGTGCAGTAAGCCATTCAAAGATATATCCCTGCATGCAAAGAATACAATTACCCTGACTCCCCCTGCAATCAACATGGTTTAGCCCAGGAGTAACTAAGTTCAAACACTTAACTAGGTCTGGATCCAGCCCTGTATTATAAGCTGTAAAGAAATACCAGATACTAAAATCTCCTCAAGTTGAGGAGCATAAAATACTTTTTGTATATTGTTTGGCCAACTTTTACATAGGACGAATAGGTAATTGGAATCATTTTGTGTAACCTGAAATATATTGGGGTTCAATTATTGATAATTGGGAATGGTGCTAACTGGGGGGAAGTCAGGGACTCATCGGTGTCTTGCCACTAGATCATGGCCAGAGATACATACAGTAATAACCCCTCCTCGTTTCCCCCACCAGCAGTTCCAAGTCCTATTTGAGGGTGCAAATCACTAAAACAATATGGTATTTTGTGTTTGAGGAGTTTCCAGCACATGCTGCATTTCCTGGGCATATATCTCTGGAGTTGCTGAACACTCTCTATCAGGTGCATATGGCCTCACCAAAGTAAGTCCACACAAAGAAGATTAGTGGGTGCAAAAGCTGCAAGAAGGATACATTGTTTAGTTATCAGGGGTCTAAAAGTAATCTCAGCAGGTTCTATTACCTATACTGACATTTACTGGTTCTGAGGATCTATTAACTCTATCAGGCATATCCAGGGCCCCCTGACATGTTAAGCTGTCTCCCAAGCAGTGTCAGAGGTTCTTCTCTGGCACCAGCAGGCAAGGGGCAGGGGCGCGGCCCTGGTGTGACGTCATGACGTTATGAAGTGCATTCCTGGGAAAAGGTAGGGAAAAGCCTTTTAGCTGAGCCCACAACTAGAAAGAGCTATATTGCTGGCTTGCTTGGGCACGGTACTGGAGCTCTCAGAAGGTAAGTGCAGGAAACGTCACTGCAGAGGAGGACAAAGGAAGTGCCCCCCCCCCATAGCGCCCAAAGCTCAGAAATTGCATTGCCTCCATATGAATAGAGACTGTATACACATGGAGGCAAGTGGTATACTTCTAACAGGAGTACATCTGTGTTGTTGATTACATGTAGGACAATGTTTTTCCCCATTGGAAATAAGCTGTGTCTCTGATTTCCACCATCCCTTGACATGAGGCCTGATTTACTAAGCTGCAGCAAAGGATAAGTGAAGATGTTGCCCTTAGCAACTAATCAGAATCTAGCTCTCACTTTCCTATTACATAATAGAAAATGTCAGAATCTAATTGGTTGCTATGGGCAACCTCTCCACTTTTTCCTTTCCCACAGCTTAGCAAATCTGGCCCATAGACAGCTTATGCGTCTATTTAAATGAGCTAAATACCCCTTGCCAGGTATTCCATTTTTTCTGTACTTTTTTTTTCTGTATCTCTATATTTTGAAAGATTTTAATAGAAATTATTGCTGGAAAAAAACGAAAAAGATACAATTTAGGGGAGTCAGAATGATAAGTATGTATGCAGACAGATTCATTGGAATATTTCTTATCAGTTTGACAGTGTGTAAAATGTGTCCTCTATTACATCAACTTTATTTATTAAAATACGTACAGAGTGGTAACACATTCTGAATGCATACATGGCTAGATGTCTACAATGCTGTAACTTTATATTAAGCATCTATGTGATCTCTTCTATGTTCCAGCACACATGAAAATGACTGCTATAAAATAAACAAATTAGATAGATGCTCATTCAATTACACTCAGCCCAGAGACGTGTCATTGATATGGAGGACAATTTGTGATCATTTGTGTTTAAATCCCTTTTACACCACAATAAGGATCATTGCTTTACAGACATCATTCATAAAACAATCAGTGCTAAAGAGAGAGAAGACCCAGCTCATAATGTTATCACTGGATGTAATTAGATTACTTCTTATATTAGTGACAGGGATATCTATTACTATCATTTTCACATTAGTTTCTATTGTGTTCTTCAGGCACTGGAAAGAGACTGGTAACCTGGACATTAGTGATAGAATCCAGCTTGTAATAGTGATCACTAATGTGTTATTACAGAGCTTCTTCACTGTTGATGGAATGTTCAGCTTCTTTGACATATATTCAACAAAAATAAGCTTATTATTGTTGATGATAATGCTTCAAATGATCCTGTGTGATGTGAGCTTCTGGAACACCACCTGGCTCTCCATCTTCTACTCTGTGAAAATGGTGAACATTTCCCATCGGTTTTTCCATTCATTTAAAGCGTGGTTCATGTCTTCTGTTCCTCAACTCATAATTGGATTAATCTTATGTTCCAGTACTTTTAATATTTCAATGGCATGGACAATACACCTTGACATTCCCAACAATAACACTGACCAACCACTTCTGTATGGTTATGTATTCAGTTGGAATTACTCTCACATCATCATAAGCTCAGTGATTAGATTTGGTCTTCCTTTTTCTTTGACTTGTGTCTGTTTCGGACTCACAGTCACAACTCTACTGAGACACATCCAGAGGATGAGTCAGACAGAATCTCATGTAACATCTACTCAGCTCCAGGGTCACGTCCGAGCCATTAAGTTGATGATTTTACGAGTCACGTTGGACATTATTTTCTATCTGATAACAATTATCATTTTATTTTCAGTGAACCATTTGGAAAACAATGTTGTGGTTATCTTATGGTCAATTAGACTTTTTTATCCCACAACTCAATCTCTTATTATTATTTTTGGAAATCCCAGATTCAAGAGGAGACTGTGTAGCTTGTGCTGTCTAAACAAAAATGTGTGTTGTGTGGTATTTTCCTGATTCCGTAAATGATGTCTGGTGAGCAGTTTCAGAGGTCTGCAGGTGTTTCACCTCACCTCTAAAGCTGACAAGACACAATATTGTCTGGATTAAATGTTATTTGAAAGTAATTAAGAACGTCTCGTGCTCACGTATCATTACACTATTCTTCCAGAATCCCCTGCTGTTACGTAACATACATAAAGTACCATGAGAATACAGAAGATCAGGACCTAGGAAAGATTCATGGATACGATTTTGCTACTTTTTCAGTGCGTATTTTTAGGATCGGAGTAACTGCGCATGTGTAGTAACCTTTTTTGTACGCAAGTTAAATAGGATTTAGGCACGGAAGTCCATTACCCACGGATTTCAAAATCGTACTTAGCGACATACGTACGGAGGACCATGGTTTTCTTCCGTACGTGCGATGCTTTGTGAAAGTGGAAGGGGGGAGGCATTTAAATGGCCTTTTGAGTGCATGGTTAGTAAGGTACACATGTACCTAAGCAGCTTAGATAAGTAATTACACCTGTAGAGTTAAGGTTGCTTTATGGAGTAGTAAGTCATCAAAAATCCATCCGCACGAGGGGAGTGTTATGGGTGTTGCTTTGCAACGTACGTGAGTATATTTGCATATTTATTACACACGTATCTGTGAATCTGGTCCCTAATCTCTACAGCAAAGAAAGGGGGCGCTCTACCCACTGGAATTCATTGCTAAATAGATTCTAGAAGGAATAGTATAACGGTACTGAATAAGAAAAGTGAATATTATATCCTGAAAAGTGAGCGCAGCGAGAGGTTCTCAATTTCGTTCAAATAGTGTGTAGTTTGTGCTGTCCACTAAATATTCAATAACTGACTATATATATATTGGTTTTGTAAAAAAAAAAGAAAATGTTTTGGTTTTGGATCTGTATTTTATTTTAAGTTGTTAAAAAAGATAAAATCAAGTCATTTTTACGTATTTTTGCTCCTAAAACATTATTATGAATAACATTCATTTCTAGTCATTCCTAATCAAATTGGATCACCTCACAACTCACAAGATTGAGGTTGGTTGGTATATGCTACCAAATATTGACTACTATCCCACTCTTAACCATGTGACATTTGTCAAATGTAATGGCTAGAGGAACTAAACATGTATAGCTTGGAACAGAGAAGGGAGAGGGGGGACATGATAGCAGCTTTCACATATATCAAGGGTTGTGACCAGCTAGAGGAGGGTACCATTTTTCAAAAGAAAAGGTGTAATAGAACACGAGGGCATGGATATAAACTGGAGGGTGGTAGATTCAAAGGAAATGTGCGGAAAAATTACTTCACTGAAAGGGTGATAGATAAA
Source organism: Limnodynastes dumerilii (assembly GCA_011038615.1). NCBI lineage: Eukaryota > Metazoa > Chordata > Amphibia > Anura > Limnodynastidae > Limnodynastes > Limnodynastes dumerilii. The sequence continues at coordinate 18,945 of WWET01004621.1, read as the reverse complement.
TGGAATATTCCCCCATCTGAGGTGGTTGAGGCCAATACAGTAGAACAATTTAAACATGCCTGGGATAAATATAAGGGTATCCTAAATTG